>PVIH01002346.1:0-69769 GCA_004025045.1 Sigmodon hispidus | reverse complement strand
TCAAGAAATTAACTTATTAGATCCTTGGTGAAAAAAATATTATATTCTTAGTTTAAAAACATATTCTTATCAGAGCAAATTTCTGTGTTTAAAAATAAAATGGTCTTTATTCAAACAGGTTTTCAAGTAGTCCACACAGGTCACAAACTTGTTGTGTAGCCAAGGATGGCCTTGAGGCATTGACTTTGTCTCCTCAGGGCTAAGGTGGCAAGTATGGAATACCACACCAGGTAAATACATTTTTGTAGTATTAATAAATTTACTACTCTGAGTGTTTCATATACCTGCTGACATTTCATCATGTATAACTGATATCATTTTGAGCAAGGCACATGAAAATAACAGCCAAGGATTTGATCCACTTGCATTGAGTCATATACTCTAAAATTAATAAAGAACCAAAAACAAAAATATTATTAGTTTCTAACTTAGATAATAAATTACTGTTACATTAATTATTAGCACATAGAAAAACTCTATTCTTGTGAAGGTTTCAAGTGAAGCAGTAGACAATTCTCACTGGAATATGTTGTTTCTGTGCAGATGATCAAAGTTCTGGACCTAGAGGTGAAGTAGGATATAGATAAACAAACCCCTTGCTACTGTTCTGACACTTTTCTTCCTTTCATAGATAATTTTATGTGGTTAATGTTTTCATACGAAGTATTTTTTAGTACTACTATTCACTTAATAGTGTTAAATGTCTTTTTTACTGAATCAAAAGTGTTTGTTCATTCATTTATTAATGACATGGAAACATTAGTTTTGCTATTCAGCAGTTAAATTTTAATGTTTGTTTAAATTAGCCCAAATCTATAGAACTACACTTAGCTCATACACTTATGTAATTGTATGCAACACCACACACAACAGTTAAGATGTAAATCTTGAAACCAGGCACACTCACAAACATGAACGTCATGTCCTCTTTAGCACTGAAAAATACTATTTATTTTATTTTTATATGAAGAACTAATGATGATATCTATCAGTCAATGCTATCTTGGTCTGTATTTTAAAAATGAAAATCCCTATGGATCACACTAAAGTATATAAATTCAGAGAGAAAATAGTAATTTACTAAGTTTGGTTTGCAAGTTAACAAGCTTTAATGTACCATGAATTTTAAATGCAGATGACAAATAAGCACTCAATCTAACCAAACATAAGTCTCTAATTGCAGTAACTAAATTGATAGCTGATTTCTGTTTATTAAAAACTGACATTTTCTAATTCACAGTCATGAAATTCTTGGTACTAGATAGATAATCAAACAAAAAAAATCCCTAAAATAGTAAGTCTCATCATTATCTTTAAAGGCACATGCATTTTAAATATGTGGAAAAAAGATTAATAGAATCATTGAAGTCCTTGTGTTAACTTAAAATTCAGAAAAGCAGTCATTTTTAAATCATAAAAGAAAAAGTCTTCTAATATTCTTTTGGTTTGGGAGGAATAAAGGCTTTTACTTGTCAGCTACATGAGTTCATATCAAAAAAAGAATTTGGCAGGGGTTTCTGAATCTATAACAATTGTCTATTAGCCTGTTTTTAATAATTTTTCTTTGGCATGTAATCCTCTTTAATTAGATTCCACTCTCTGTTGTTTCAAGATTCCATAAACTGGTGTCTTATATACCAGCTGCTGAAGCAGGAGTTACTGTCTAAACGATATTCACAATGAGTATTTAGAAGGTTTACAATTATACCCTTGCTAATAAATTGTGCCATTTTCCACAACAATTTTAAGTGCTTATCTTCAGAAGGCATTTTAAAATTAGCTAAAATTCTGTCAAGAGATTTACAAAAATTGTTAGCATGAAGATAATTATGTCACAGCCCTTGGACTCCATCTCTGATTGTGTGCATAAATCAGAAAATGTCAGCTGTGTTTTCCCTTAATAACTGCCCCTGCAGCAATATTTTATAGTCTAAACTCTTATTATAATTTTTGTTTCTCTTTCCTAAATACCAGACAGTTACTTCAAAAGTTTGGAACTGATTAAATAATTTGTATTTCCCAGAATAGTAACTGATAATCAGTTTCAAAATTGTAAGTATCAGCACTCAGTATGTCAATATGGAAGGGATAAATACATTTTCCATGAACTCTCTATATTACAGAGCAAAATAGTTCAATGTAGCAATGTTTTAAAAATGATAATTATGCATAAACACTAACATATACAATAATAGGCAAACAGAAGTAAAACTCTTAATATAATTCAAAATATTCATAATTTTTATTTTAATGACAGAAACATAGAAACAAATGTTCCTGAAGCATTATCAAATAACTTAGCTGTTAATGTATACTATCTTATATTATAGAATAAATAATATCTTCTCTCCTCTTAGAAGAATTGAAATAAAAACACAATCCCTCCATTTATTCTAATAAGCATAAATTATATTTTCTTTGGTTCAGACAAAATACAAAAGAGGTAGAATTTAAGTTTAATAAGTGTTTAAAAAATAAACTTAGGAATTTGTATTTTCCATTATCTAATCTAGAAAGCATTTGATAAGTAAATTGGAGAATAATTTCAGAATTAACAAAAATAGCTATTGTCTTCTGGATACCAAGACTCTGGATGCAATGGGCATGGTGTTACAAACATTGAAAGGCAAAAGAAAACTAGTACAATTTTGCATAAAGAAGAGTTTTGAAATGTCCTTCCATAGCCATAATCTACATATTAGTATTTTCTATATTACCCGATGCTGTGTCCATTCGAAAAAATGTGAGCATAGAAAACTTGTGTCCATTAGACAAGTAGAAACTAATGACATAGGTGTGTCTGCTCAGGCAAACACTGTAGTCTCCCCCGTGATATCAATTGGCAGGACCAAAGCTATCCCGAGATATTTAATACATCCTGTGATAGTTTTTGATTTTAATACAAGCTCAGTAATTTAAAACAGATTTCTAAGTAGCCTTAGAAGCCTCATTTCTTTTTGGTCAAACCAGTGAACAACAATAACTTTGACAAAAAAAAAAATCTATCAAACTCTTTCTATTATCATTTCTTGAAAGCTTTGGTAATCAGTACCTCGTAAAATAATACTTCTCTCACAGTCCAGTCTCAAATATATCCAGAAGGACCACAAAGGTGGCTCAGGGGTTAAGGTGCTTGTTTCTAAGACTGACAACCTGAGTGTAACTTCCAAGAAAAAAAATAGTAGGAGTGAACCAGAGAATAGATAGCCACCTGTAAGTTGTCTTCATGATGCACTCAAATGTGTATTACAAACACACAGAGCATGAAAGAGACAGAGAGAGAGAGAGAGAGAGAGAGAGAGAGAGAGAGAGAAAGGCAGAAAGAGGGAGAGAAAGAGAGTACACTCACAATTATTGTGTATTTATTGTGTATACTATTTATTTATTGTGCATATACACAATAAATAGATGATAGACAGACAGATGGTTACAATTATAAGTCATGAAGGTAATGTGTGTAACTGTCTTTCAATAAGATCTATCACTCAAAATACCATTTTTCAGTTAATGTGAATATAAGATTAGTAAATATTCTTTTAAAATTGAGACAATGTTTAAAATTCCCTAATGCCTTAAAGAAGCATATTAATAATTGAAATTCAATTTCCTATCGCATTTTTTTGTTACAGGTAGTGCTGTAATATATACCTTTTGTGACAGTGACTCTTTTCATGTGAGATAGATTCTGCTTTTTTTCTTAAAAAAAAAAAAAAGGCCATTGTTACATAATTTGTAAACAAAACCAAACACCTCCTAATCTCCACTGATGGAGCTGAGAGTGTTTTGTATACTGGCCGTTTTTCATATCCTTTGTGATTTTTTTTTTATCATTTATGTTAGAAACATATTCTCCAGTCATTTTCCTTTGCTTATTTACAATAACATGTTCAGGTCAAGGGCTCTTCATATATTATTTATAAAGGATATTCAAAACAAAAATAGCATTAAAATTAATATCTAGTACAAGGAGCCAAAGTGCACTTTATAGGAAAATTTATAGCATTAAAAGACTGATTTAGGAAACAAAAACAATATATTAAAATTATTTTTTATTTTAAAATGTATAAGGAAAATCAGAACATACAACAGCTCCACTGAAATGCTAGAAAATGTTTGAAGCCCAAGGATGCTATATTTGAGCATTCTTATATATGAAGCTGTTGTGAGACATATGGAGCATTTGAGCAATAAAACAGAATTATTTATTCACATCTTAATCATAAACACTGAAATGATGTCTGAGTAAATGGTTGTGAATAACAATTGGTCCTGTGTTTTAGGAATAGACACACTCTTTCTCATTTGTTTTTATATTGATACAATGCAACCCTCTAGCATAAATTCTAGTTGTATTAAAAGAAACACAGAGCCAGATATCCAAAAAAGGCTGAAATATCAAAGAGAGAAAAACCCCAGTCAAATCTTACCCTGCTATCTTCCAGCTTCTTCAGCCTCAGTCTCCTTCCTGGTCTCTTCTAATGCCTGCAATCTTTCTACACCTGCCTTAAATACCTTCTTCTCCCAGCTGTATTCCATCCAGGTTAAAATTAAAGGTGTGAGCTACTCTTTTTGGTAGATAGCCTTGAACTCAAAGAAACACAGAAAGATCTCTGTCTTTGGAGTTATAGGATGAAAGAAGTACACCACCACTCCCAGCTTTTCCCATGCTGGGATTAAAGGTTTATGCCATTGAAGCCCAGCTGTTTGGCGTTGTCCTCATAGAGATTCTCTGAAAAAGTGCCAGTGCTCTTGATATCCCTAGAAGTCCCAGAGATTCAGAATGATCTCTGCCTAGTTTGAGGGTGGGTTGATCTCTTGATATTACAGGTTTTAGTAAATACATAGCACCACAAGACTTCTTTATTTTAGATGACTTGCCAATTTACCAAACATTTAATATTAAATTAATCACCTAAAAATCTAAGTATATAAGCATAAAGCTGTCTTTATTTTTTTATTACTATTATTATTACTTTAGCAAATTTGGAAGTGTGGAAGTTTGAGGAAACTCATCCTCCTTTATTAATCTACTTTTTTCATGTCATATATTTTGATGATATAGTTTCCCCTTCCCAAATTCTTCCCAGATCCTTCTCCCTACCTCTCTCTCTACCTAAATTGACTATCTCCTCTCTCTATCTCTTTCTCTAACAAACGCATATAGAAGGTAAACAAAATTCAAACAAAAAAAGTAAGAAAAAATAATAAATTAAAACAAAAAGTATTTTTCATGCTATCAGAGGATAAAAGAATTAATATCTCAGAGCTATAAAATCTGAGACCTAAAATAGTTACCTACCTGTAAGATATACTGGTACAATAATGGCATAAATGTTATGGAAATAAACAATCACTTTCTTATTGGATTTAAGGTTCACTCCATGAGATGAGACCCATATGTGACATTGCTAAAGTGACTAAGAACCTTACTACTAGGCACTTGGGGAAAATCTACTACTGTCATTCTGCTACAAAAAAATAGCAATAGAATGTCTCCTAATGACATATTACTAGTCATTAGAATATTAATGACTAATAAGTCAATGAATTGCTCAACCTTTATCAGAGAAGCTTCTTCATGCTTGCAAGAGATAGTAATTAACATAAAACCTCTCTGTACAATGCACAGATAGAGAAAGTCTTTGGAATGTTCAGCCCTAAATGAAATGTCTTTATCAAACAACTACCCTCTAGGTTCAGGGAAGAAGAGGTAGAGGATTGTAAGAACAAGAGACAGTGGATAACTTCAAGTAAAGAATATCTTCCAAATGCAATAGACTTGATGCACATGTGAACTCAGAAACTGAGACAACACAACACAGACAATGGGATTTGCCAGGAGTGGAGACTGAACTAAGCATTATTGGATCAGTGGCACCATGGGACTGTCAGCTGCCTTCCCAGGAGGGGATGGGGAGTTGTAGAGAAGAGAAAATGACCTGATGTGGCAGGACGTGGAAGGGACCTTGAATAAGGATATACAGTGATGGGAAAAAAAATTCAGAGGAAAAGCTGAACACAAAGTAAATATATGTGTAACAATCTTATTTGCATTATCACCCTTGATAAGTCATGCTTATGATTTTTATTTTCTTTATAGTTATTGTTAACTTATCAGAATTTTAAATTCAATTTACTGTTTTTCTTGATAAATATAAAATAAATAAATAAATAATAAACAAATAAATAAAATAAAATAAAATAAAGACTTCACAGACATTTCTTTACAGACTAAAGGGCCAGGCAGTCTCTAAGAGAAAGGGGATTCCAGTTGAAATTTGATAAAGTTAATATTGTTAATATAGTTCTTAGATTCTGACTGTTTTTAGAGAGGAAAATACTAAACATCCCATAATTATAATGACAATTAATTTATATTTTGGTTGAAGATAATAAACATTTCAATTTGCTAAACTGAAGCTATCTCCCTATCCTCATTAAAATGTCTAAATGTTGGCTACAGTCATTAATAGATTAGCAAGTCTTATATAATTAAATTATCAATGCATGTTAAGTTTCAAAGACAAATATGCTATGGGACGTTAATTTCTGAGTGGATATTTTGATGGAATATCAAATAATGGTACAATCCTAAATTATTTCTGTCCACACAAACACACTATTCACTTACTTTCATTCAGCTTTATTACTATATACTTGAGTAAGCCAAATAATATAATATATGTTGAAATTTATGTTGCATAGTGATTTCCTACTTGTAACATTTGCTCTTCTACTGACATCACTATGTTATAGTTATCAAAACTGTCATGCTAGCAGTTATTGTCATCATGAATAGTTTATATGCTGTCTGGATTCTTAAAGAGAACAAGCTATGTGCTTTAGGCTGCTGAAAACTGGGCACTGAAAGACTTTATGAAAGCCATTGATGTTGGAAGTAAATTGACCCTCCTGCCCATCGATGGAATTATGAAAGCAGAAAAAAAGATAGATTTTGCTAATAGATCTTTCAAAAGAAAAATTCATAGCCTCTCAAGGAATTAAAATCTTTGCTTTCTGATATTCTTTAGTTCTAATCTAAGCTCTTTTGTTCCCCAGGCTCTTGTTCTGCTCTCCATGGAGATGTTCAATAAACATTTGTTAAGTCTGGCTCTTGTTCTCTACTTGGTGAAGATGGAAAACAGCTAGTCATCTTTCTCTTACAAGAACCCTTCTTCCCTAAAGACTGTTATTAACTCCCCACTCGACTAGTCTCAAGCCTGAGAAATCCAATTCTTTGGGCTGGCTTTCTCATTCTAATTTGTTTTTAAGTCTCAATATCTATATGGATCTATCTCACAATCCTCTTCACATTCTCAGAGACTCTTCTTAGCAGAGATTAAACAGGGATACCTTATCTTGAACTTTCAACTATTATTATACACAATCAATCACATATTACTACACAGTTTTGACCTATGAGAGTCACCTACACTCTATATGCCTCTGCCCAGGTATTCTAGGGGCTTCTAAAGTTTCAGTTTCTGAGAACAATAGTTCAGAAGCAAAGACTTTTATCTCAGCAATGTTTCCCTGAAGTAGATTCAGCAGGATTTTATCATGATTTCCCTTCATCTAATCTGATTACAAATACACTGAATATCATTTTAAGGCAAAGAACAACAGTGAAAAATACCATCTGGCATTAGATGATGGCTCTGAATAACTCCATTGTCTGGCTCAAACCCATTGTCTGTGGAGCCTTCTGAACAATTCCCAATAAAAATTATGATATTGGCTTCATGAGAACCTTTTATCTGGTAAAGTCAGAAATGCAAACTTGATTTTTAAAAAGTGCTTATTAACAATACAGCTGAACAGAACTTGTTTTGATATAATAACAAGATTAAATGATTGCTATGTTACTTTTCCTAAGAAGTTGGATATTGATTTGTTCATTGAGTTTGCAGTAGCAAAAACAGAAACTCTGCAATTATTTATGTATGCCATCTGAATACTGAATCTATTTTCTGTGTGCAAATTAACCAGAAAAATTTACAGTATTTTTAGAGGGCTGAAGATGTAGCTCAGCAGTAGAGCAATTGCCCAGCATGCACACAACCTAAAGTTCAATCCCCAACTCTGATTTTAAAAAGTACTTTTATTGTGTATTATAAATATTTTGATCTTCAGTACTCATAAAACTCATAAGTTAGTGAATAAGAGAGAAATAATGTGATGAATACTTTAAATACTTTATTTAAAAAATGGCATAGTTTGGAATGTAGCTTAGTCGGATATGTTTGTTTTGTCATGTGTGAGCCTCTGAGTTCCATGCATGACACTACCAATAAATGTATGTCAACATATATGTATACTTACTACAAATGTGCACATTTAACACTAATAGCTTTCAAACATCCAGGTACGGTAAAAATAAATAAATAAATAAATAAATAAATAAATAAATAAAATTTAAAAATGGTGACAGGGAGGAACATAAGATATAGAATCTGTACTGCCCCAAAGCTTTTCCAGGGTAATAATAGATAGCAAAAAATGTCCAGAATCCAAAATGGTTATGTGTCTAGAAAGCCAGAAAGAAAGGAAGCCTAAAGTCTGATAAGGATACAACAGCAGTCTTTATCAAACAGGAGGGTAGGAAACTGCAGATCCATAGAAACTGACTCAACCATTAAAATTCTGTGATTCAATTAAAATGGTACTTCAGCAATTATCTCTATTTCTTGGCACAGGGATCCTTAAAGCTTCAATTTTCTGAGGCTATAAATGTTCTTTTTACATGAAAGTAGGTGGCAGGCCTTCAGGCTCCTCAGAATAGGAATTGGATGCCAGGAGAATCAACTATGAGATTAAAGAGAACTTTTAAATATATTGCTCTATTCTCTCCAAATAAAGAGGCTGAAGGTTCAATTAATCAGGAAGATCTGGCAATTTAATCTGAAACATGTACCTAATAAAACCTCTATAAAAGTGTAAAAGGTTGTGACCCATGGAGATACTGGAAAACTCTAGTATACAGAAAGGGAACAGAAGGTCCTCATCCCTTCAACAAAACCTAACCTTACACATATCTTGCACTTGTTCCAGAATTGAAGCTTTGGTTATAATGCTCTTGCAATCTATAAGTAAACAATATGCTTGAGTTCTATAAGCTTCTGTAACAAATATTGTAATCATATGGGTAGATTTGTTAGGATAGGTATTCTTAAGGACTGAACTCTTAGAGTGGGCCCTGTTGAGAATAACCAAACAGACAGTATATCAAAAAATGTACTGTGTGTACAGCTAGTATCTGAAGATAATCCAGGGAACTGATATTGAGGCTCCATACATCTTGAGTCAAAACAGGTAACTGAGGTGGGCTGTTTTAAGTGAGGGCACAATGAAACCACCCAATTAGACCACACTATGAGTAGACAGTGTGAGAATCCAAATGTGTATGCTATCTCTTAGGGGCAGAGAGAAACAAAACAGCAAGGAAAGCCTCGACAGTTTTAAGGAAACAGGTATATGGAGAAGAAGAAGTATGAGACTCAGAACAGCATGGGGTAGGGGGTGAAAGATAAGTATATGTGAGTGTGGGTTCCTGAGGGAGCCAGGAGAAGGTATCAGATCCTCTATAGCTACAGTTATAAGTCCTTGTGAGCCACCCAAGTTGGGCACATAGGACCAAACTTTGATCCTCTACACGAGCAACAAACTCTTAACCACTGAGACAACTCTCCAACCACACAGATGTTTTGAGGTTTTTTTTGTTGATTTTTCATTTTAATAATGTGGCTGTTCATGTGACACAGACAGGAACTATGTGACATGGAAAGTTTAGCCGGTCTTACTCGGGTAGCTACTGACTTATCTATAAGTATGTGCTCTAAAATTTATTTCATAAAAATGAAAGAAAATCAGCTGTTTGAGTGGATGTTCCTGGACACATTATAGGCTAAGAATATAAAAATAATTTTCTAGTATCCAAGAACTTAAAAATTATAATAAAATAATACAAAATGGATAAATGTATAGATTTCTGAAAATTCTGCCATAAGTGAATTATCTTTTTATTTGTGTATAAAGAAGAAAGAGGATGCTAGTTTGCCTCTTTAATCAATTATAGCTACTCATTCTCATATCCTAACCCTATTATTCTCTTAATTATAAATCTTATATCTCTAAATTGTTATTGGACTTTAGAACTATACTGCAATTTAAAATGTATTTGAAATGGAACTTTATCTTTTCCTCAAAAGAAAGTTACTTTCTTTCCAAGAACATCAAATTGCCATGATTGCTAAAATCTAGGAATCCAATTTCTTCAAAATTTCACTAGAATTCTCTCCCTTTGTTTTATATCTTGACTACAAGGAATACAGAATAAAATGATAAAAAATGAAGAATAAACATGTTACAAACTTATGTAAATGTAACATAATGTCCTCAAAATCCCTATGAACCTTAATAAAGATATTTCATTTGTTCAAAGTTTCATGCTACCAAAAGAATAAAAGTAAATTAGATTTCAAATACAAATGTGTTCTGATAAGTAAAAGGTGCTTGTCAATCATTAAGGCACGTTCACATTCCATCAGGAATGCAAACTTGAAGAGAGCTTCTCTCTTTATTAAGTAGTGTGTAGACTTGCAAATAGTAGGACCATTCAGTTAGGTTAAAAACTTAATATCAGTTATTTGGAGAATTGAACAATAAAGCATAATTTGTAAATCATGAGGGGAAAATGGATATATTATAGCAATTTCCAAAGACATGGCAAAAGAGATTAGAGGCTAAGAGTGCATTTGGATGCAAGACCAAATAAATCTATTAAACCTAAGTGTAAAATACTTAATGTTCTCAACTAAAAGAATTACACAATCTAAAATTAGACAAAAGCCAACTTTGTTCTACATAGCATCACATTATGTGCAAATGAGAATAAAATGCAAAAATAATCCAAGAGAAAGTCACAAGAGCTTTTAAATTGAAAAGCAATAAGATCCATCTCTCCCCACAAAAGAAAGTAAACTACAATGAAAAATAGCATTTAAAATAGGAAAATGATATGCAATATCAATGAAAAAGTGGGCAGGATTCTCTAATTCAGGATGAGATAACACATTTCTTTTAAAGAGCTATTGAAATGTTTAAAGGGCTCTTCTGCAGAAATAGTATACCGAGTAAACTAAATTAAATCTGAGACAGTTCATCCTTTAAAATTATATGAACAGTGTCATTTTAGAGGAGACAGGTGTTTGAACTATAATGTGCAATTATATTTTATGAAAAGAACTTCTATTTGTTTATCACATGTAAATATCAGGCACTATTAAGATATATTTAAAACATGTTGGTATATAATGTAATTTTCATTGACTTTTATTTTTTGTCACAGAGTCTTACATATAGCCCAGGCTGGTTCCAAACCCACTATGTAGCTAAGGATATTACTGATCTTGTGGTCTTTCTGCTTCTACCTTACAAATGCTAGTGTTATATGTGAACCCCATGTTAAGTTAATGTACATCTAGCAGTCAAATGTAAGGCTTCATCATGCTAAGCAAGTACTACAACTGGGCTATTTCCTCAGACTTACACAGATTATTCTTAAAATACTAATGTAGGTATGGATATACAGAATAGTTAATTTATTCACCTATGCTTAATTAGATATAGAGCTGTGCTACTAGTCATAGTTATGAAAAAATGAGATGCAAAAAAAAATAGAGAGTAGAATGTCCTTCTATATGGCACTATTAGTCAACATTGTATCATACTGAGAACCAGCAATGGTCTCCAAGTAAAAAGAATAAGGAAAGGGTGAGGACAGTTCTCTGTGTAACATAAAGAGGGAGGCATCACATGGTTCTTAGCATTTGAAATGGTGTCAATTTCAGTTTGCTTGAGGTTGTAACTCATACATAAAGGTTAGCTTTTAGAACGAACATTTTTATGATCTTAAGAGGACAATTTTAGCTATGCAAATCATCATCTTTATACAACACAGTGGTTCAGAGTTTAAAAATATAATTCTCACATAGAAAACTCCTAAGATCTCAGTCAGAGTCAGCTGTTTTGCAACAAAGAAGCATGGTTTGTGGTAATAAAGGAAAGAAACCATGCGTGAAAACATAAATGTTCTGATACAGGGTATTGGATAACTAAATTACCCAGTCCTGGCACCATTTAAATAATCTGTAATGTAACACAGAATTGCATGGAATATTTTCATGTCTACTTAAGTGGCCAAAATGAAATTGCAAGCTAAGGCATATGTTGCCTAATTTCATTTTGCAATAAAAATACAGATGTAAAAGCTATGCAAACACACTTCAAATGCTCCTCGCTTGATTCAATGCACTATGAACTCTGATAATGCTGAGAATTGTGTCTTCTAAGTTCTTTACAGCATAAAAATCCTTCAACTCTGAAATTCTACTATAACTTGAAATTCTTTAAGCCATTAGAATCTACAGGCTTTAGATGCCTTAACTTTTTAAGAACCCTAAAACAGCCTCTGCTTGCAGATGAGTAAAATGCAGCATGAGTTAAGTCCGCTGCCTAGGGATTTTACATTTCTTCTCCCCTTCCTTTCCTCCCACCCCCTTTTTTCCTTCTTCCATTCCCTCACTTTTTCTCTCTATTTCTATTTTTCCAAACTCTTTTCTTCAGTTTCCTTCTTCTCTTTCTCCTCTTTTTTTCCCCTCTCTGCTCTTCCTCCTCTTTTTTTTTTTTTTTTTTTGAAACAAGGTCTCAAAGTATAAACCAGACTGACAACAAAATTCTAATTCTATGTCTTCTGAGTTTGGGGCTTATAGCATGAGGCAGTGTAATTGGTTTCGTTTGGTTTTCTAATTATCAAATGGAGGACCTTGTATTTGAATCTCAATGTAGTAATTAGGTATCCAGACACACAAAGATAAGAACTTCACCATATTTTGTAATTTTGTAATATTTTTAGTAGTATGATAATTGTATTAAAAAAATTTTATAGTAGAGAGAGATGAAGTTTGTTAAGATGCTCATGAGAATAACATGAGATGTTTAAAATAGACTTATTTTCTAAGTGACATACGTATCTTCTTTTCTTGGCAGATTCCTTTTAGAATTTAGCAAGCAATAGAGGTTTTATAATTCATTTTCAGTGTTTATCATTTGAGATAGATATTATTTGAAATAAAACACTTTTTGATTGTAAATGATATAAGTAACATAATTAACATGGTAAGTTATTTATAAGTTGAACTAATTGACAGGCTGCATAATATTCTTTTGGAAAATTCATATTTCTCCTGTTTGCTAATTAGTATTAAAAATTTTTAAAGGAAATTGATAGACTCAAAATTTGTTGTGATTAACATTGACTGGCTGAACAGTTTTTTCTTCTCTGTCTCACACTTACAGAAAAAAATATTCCTCACCACTGTTTGAAAAGGCAAGAGTCTCATCTACACTTTTATGTCTAATCTTCTTTTACTAAAATCAAAATGCCTCCTTCTGTTGTTGTATTCAAAAGGTACTAAGAGATATTTTTCCTTTTTCAAGAAGTAAATTACAGTGAAGGAAAAAAATTATAGACCATTATGGTATGCTAATAATCCAAATTAGAGCAACATATGCAAGGGAAAGGAGACCAGAGACAGAGCACTGGATAGAAAATAGTGAGAGAGAGTAACAGCTCACTCACTCTGCACAGTCATTGTGTCATCATCTCAGCTATCTGAGGAAAATGAGTCATTTGGGCCTCTAGTTATAACAAAATGTTACAGAATGCTTTGTGTTTGAATAGCTATACCTCAGGCAGCAGCAATAGGTCTCTAAGTATTTTATTCAGTTCAGGCTGGATTGAAAATGGTATGGATATTTTTGTGCCTCTCTTACAAATGGTAAAATGTTGGTAAAACTTTCAGGTTTCTCTTCTAAAGTAGATATAAATTGATGAGGTAAATGAAGATAGGCTTAACTAAGCTCTTAGGAATAAAAACTATAATGAAAAATCATTATTAGGACATTATTCACTTCCAAAAATCTTCTTAATAATTTATTCTGGTCCTTTAAATCATTAGTCCTCTAATTTCAAATGCATTTTAAAATATAAGTGGAATTTCAGTACCAGAATTGTTTCAAATCTCTAAAATTTAAGCCCTAAAATGGAGTTACTAATTAGATTGCTGTGGTGGTTCAAAAGAAAACATCCCTGAAGGGAGTGGTACTATTAGGAGGTGTGGCCTTGTTGGAGGAAGTGTGTCACTGTGGATGCAGATGCAGAGGTTTCAAATGTGCTTGAAATACCACTCAGGCTGACAGTTGAATTTCTGTTGTCTATCAAAGATGTTGCATTCTCCAGCATCATGTCTGCTTACCCATCACTGTACTCTCAGCTACTATGTTCCCTGCAATGATGATAATAGACTAAACCTCTCTAAGCTGCTACTTCATTTAAATGTTTTCCTTTACAAAAGTTGTTGTGGTCATGATGTCAACTCTCAGCAATAGAAACACGAAGACAACAGCAAAATGAGAGGGTAAATAATTTGAAAGTGTTGTGGATTTGTGACAGACAAGCACGGAAAATCAGACCAAAATAAAACTACTGACAGTGTCATCCATTGGTTTAAGTCTCCTGTTTTCACAAACAATTGGATCGCGCAAACTTCCTACTAGAGACCAACAGACCTGGTGAGTTGTATATTTCGTTGTCTACAATTTTAAATCTACTTATGATATATAACAAAGTCACTGGTGATAAATACTCATGTGACTTTAAAAATATGATGGATAAAATAAATATAAAAATTTTAAATATTTGAACACACACACACACACACACACACACACACACACACACACACACACACATATATATATATAGTGAGGCTGAAGAGATTGCCTAGCAGTTAAGATCACCTTCTGCTCTTGCAGATGACAGGAATTCAGTCTCTAGCATATTGGGTGCTGACAAGCACATGTAACTCCAGCATCCAAGAAATTTGATATCCTCCCCTGTTCTCTCTGACCACCTCTACTCATTTGAACACATAGGAAGGCACACATATAAGCAAATGAATAATAAAATACATTTTTACAAAAAGCATGATATTATCTTCTATGATTATTTACCAATTTACTAATGAAAGGAGAAAATGTATTGTCTTCTGTTTATTAAGAGATTCATATATTAGAATATAACAATTCAAACACAGATTACAGTAAAAAAAAGTATCTTTTATAAATTCTATCATATTGTTAATCACTTGACAAGTCAATGCTGCCTAAGGAGCTATTTTGGAAAATATTCACATCTATTATAATATAAAATACATATGGTAAGGTATGTTAATAGATTTTTATATTACACAATAATTTTAAAGTACAAATTATCATTTTCAACTTCAATATTTATATCTGTGCTATCTCTACTGACTAGTGTTATTAATACAAGTAACTGTATGTGAAGGTCACAATAAGTCAGATTAGGACCCTTTTTATCAGCTACTGCCATATCTCACATCACTCCTCATCCCTCATCATTCTACAATATAATGAACCACTTAAGTGTGACATTGAATGCAATATTAAAGTAAAAAAAGATAAACTACATCAAGGACAATGGTGCTACTAGAATTTGAGAAAATATATAGCTTTAATTTCCATACACAAAAATATCTGAGCAGGTTTAGAAGCTCACACCTGTAATCTCAGTACCTCGGAAACTGAGGCAGGAGAATTGAGGTCAAAGACAGCATGGACTGAGAGCAAGGCACCATTTCCAAAAACACACATAGATTTTCTTTTCAATTCTCTACTTATTAGCAATACTGTTCAGAAAGGTTTTGACCTTAAATCCACATATTGTAATCATTCTTCTCTAAAGACTCCTGCAAATACCACAGTATATTACCCTTACTTTTTTGTCTAGACAGTGACCAAAGGAAGCAGCTGAGGATACAGAGAACCTGGATCTAGCAGCAAACATTGTGAAAATTTCTATAGCTCACCATGCACTATAATAGAAACTTAAGGATTGTGTGAACACATCTTCCTGTTCTGTCACACTCACAAGAACAAGCCCTGTTAGCCAGAAATAGAAATTGTTGGTTGTTTTTCTTCTGATGTCAATCCCACAGGACAGTGACACAGTGGCTGATGGCAGTCCAAGGAATGGTAAATTAAATGGATATTTGGATGTGAACTTTTCAGAACCAGTATTAGAAAAAGTCAAAATTAATACACACTCATTGCCTAAAGTCTTAAAAAAGAAGTCCCCATAGTAAAGACTGACCATTCCAACCTTTTGTTTACTCTCAGATGAATATTCATAGTCCATGGTGCCATCACAGTTTATATAGTGCTTGTTATTTGCCTCACATATAAAATAGAGTATTACTCATTACCATTATTATCCTCCTTCTCCAGATGGGGAAGCCAAAGTTCCAAGAGCTGAAATACTTTTGCTCTCAGAAGAGAAAAAGTCATTCTCTGGAGCTCTTTGCCCTTAGCATGATGTGAATGATTTTAATAACCATTCTGTTAATTATCATGTTTTCCTAATTGCACAAGTAAACTGTTAACCAATGAGTGAGCATGTGTACATTTTATGTGGACATTTCCACTTTTTAATGTTGTGTCTCATGTCAATGAATCCAAATTCAACTAGTCTAATGTTTACCTAAAGCTTTCTGATTACAACTTGATGAATGCCATTTGCAGCTCTGATTCTGAGTATAAATCAACAGCATATTTATGATGATGTTTCAATGTGCTATGTTGCTCAAACACAGGCAGAAAATGATGTTCTTGACAGCTCAGAATCCCAACACATAGAATGTACTTTCCATATCATAAATCAGTAAATGTACATATTGGAAATTACTTGATTAAGACCTACTTTGATATATTTCCCTCAGAAACACATCACTAAATGGCTGTAAATAACCTACAGCCAGGTGTGGCAGGTTTAGTGATTTTGAGCAAGACCTAGGCAATAATTCCTACAATACCCAGGCAAAGTAATAGATTATTTTATTTCATTTTGGTTAATGATACTATGAAGATGTGGCTTACACTTGGATACCTATCAGGTTGTTTCTTTCATGTAGTCCTCCATCTACAGACACAGATATACTCCTCACAAAACCTAACATTTTGAAGGTAAAATCTATTCATTGTCTATGGTCAAACTACCCTGAAAGTGCCTGATCATGAATGCAAGAAGAATTATGTTTTCTGTAGTTTGCTGGGCTTGTTTTGTTCAATGGCAGAGGCTCAGCAGCAGTTTCCTGAACAAATTACTGAGGCATCTGTATGTAACTCTCAGGAAGTGTTGCTTGGCTTATTTAGTTATGCAGTCTTAAAATATCTTGATTAAGTGAACTCTTCTCCTTATCAGACTAGAGTTTCTGAGCTAGGCAATCTACTGTGAGAAGAACAAAGGTCCTTCTCTAAATGTGGGCTTATCTGATGGGCAGCAACCTCTGAAATTGTTAAGCACAGTCTCTAGGTAGATTGTTTTCCTAGCCAAGCCTGATAAAAACTGCATTATCTGTGGCCTACAAATGATCATTAAATATTACCGAAATTAAAAAAACTTCAGTAGATCTGTTGAATATATAAATAAATTAACTATTATGAATTAATTTTAAGATATATTTTAAAATGTATTTTTACATATGACCTCCAATTATGATACAAATATCCTGATTTCTAGGAGACACGTAGTATGTGATCAGGGGCTATACAGAACTCAAGTGACATCTAAAACTGAGTAGTTGGTACAGAGGATTCTTGCCCTTTTCCGGTGTTTTTTTGAGCTGATAACACTCATCTCTGAAAGGGTTATTATAACTCATAATAAGCCAGTTCACATGAAGACAAATTTCTTATCTTGGTCAAAAATACTTACAAGTAAAAAAGATCATGTAGGAAAAATAAGATAAAAAGGCATTTCTCATTTCAATAGAAGTAAACATTGCTTTGTTTCATCTCCCTATCAGCCTTTCACACATTCCACTAAAGATTATACTGTCAAGTTTTCACAATACATGAGTTCCACTCCAAGATTTGTATTACCCCTAGTATTCACACATTACAAAGATTTTATAATATTAATCATTTTATTTTTCCAGACTTCATTAGCCTGTATGCAAATAAGTTTCGGAGCAAAGAAATAAATAAGCAAGACTCTAAAGTTCTCTCAAAATATAAAAGATTTCAGCAGAATTTCTTAAAACATCTGTATTCAGACATTTTAATACTTAGATTTTGATTAATCCCATTTAACTATCACATTCAATTTTCAAATGCTTATTTAGATCATGGCATATACTCCAGTCTATAAGATAATCAATACTCACTGAGTAAACACATATTTATATATTACTTATCCCAACTCACCTTCCACTGCTAGCGAAGAATGTTATCCTATATCCAAGACTCACTAAGACCGAGACTCTGAAGCATCCTGAGGAGCCTTTGTATCGTGGAATCTATTACAGTGTTCAGTATGAGTTTGGAAATTATTCGTTTCACAACTGCATGATATATTCTGGATCTCTGACATTTTTGAACTGTTCTACTGAATAGTCCTCTCTTACTTGTTAAAAATGATATTGATAAAGACAGTGGAAACTGTCGTTCCACTGACTGTCGTTCGTTCAGTCTTCTGTAACTACCTCCTGCTCATGGGCAGTCCATGCCAAACACCCAGACATAAGAGAGCATTGCATCAAGAGATTCATAACTTTGTTGTGTGCCAAAAAGAAGCAGTGCAAGTTGTCCCTAATTTCAGAATGAATATTTATTCAAAAACATCAGTGGTCAAAGTCACTGGGTTAAAATCCTGCCCAGTATAGACCCACACTAGAGCACATGAGGTGTTACAAACATAAGAAGACTGTGGTCCTTCAGATTTCAAGACAGCAAGAATGAACCTGGAGAGGCTGGAATCCCAGGCCTCCTGCAAAGCCCCAGGGGACTCTGGCTATCTGTACATGAAGAAGCTAGGAAATATCTATTCTGCCAGCCCTGTTCCCCCTCCATATGTATGCAAGACTGTCCTTATTGCCACCTATTTGTTTCATCATGGTTAGAATATTTATTTGGTCACTGTGATGTCGCAGTGATACATAGACCTTCAGAAACTTGAGCAGTCCCAAAGGGACTCTCAGTGGCCTTGCTTCCATGCTGATATTCTGAGGATGGTTGAGAATCCAATTCAGAAATTACTAAGCTGGGTAGAGGCAATGCTCCCATGAGCCTCCACATAAATATGGGTCCCTGAAGACTGCTGAGAGACACAGCACTAACAATACTAGTCTGCTTTTTAATTATTTAAAAGAACTTACGTCAAGGGGCTGAGGATGTGGTTCAGTGATAAAAATATATATGTAGTATGCATGAGTCTCTAGTATTAATCCCAAGCCTCCTGAACTCTAGTAGGGGAGCAAGACTATTCTGTAGATTTAGATACAAAGAACAGACTGCAGGAGGATTTTTCTGTTTTGTTACTCTGTTAAAAACAACTTATTTGTAAAATTTATCTCACTCAACAGAATTAGTTAAAAAAAAAAATCCAGTCTATGTAAACAATAAAATGTCACTCACTAATGAGTTTGAAGTAGTACAGATAACCCAAAGGTTGGTGGTGCTAAGTGAAGTATGGTGGGAACTAAAAGCAAGTACCACATGACCTCACATATATGTAGACATTAAAAGGAACTGTCCTTGTCATGTAGACATGTTTATTGATTAGCAGAGGCCAGAAGAAGGGAGAGGAAATGCACAAGAATTAGGTAACTAGATGCAGTCACAGCTAGACATTGGGAAAAGTTTGGGTGGCTATTGTTCTGTGGAGGGATTAGAATTAGCAATATATTTTATATTAATAATGTAAATGTAATATAAATATTAATTATATTTCTAATCTTCTCACCACAAAGAAATGGGAAACGTCAGGAGATAAGTTTCTTTGCTCATGACACAGCCTACATATGTCAAAGAAACACACTATATTGGCATCAGTGGGTATGACTACTGTGTGTCAATTAAAACAAAACAGACAAAAATATAAAGTCCTGGAATCAACATCTTTGGAAACAGAATTCAAGAACAAACTATAGAAGTATAAAAACCAGAGCCAGCAGGATGGCTCAGGGACTATCATGACTTGCTGTGTGGATCTGAGGACCGGAGTTTGATCTGATTCTTAGAGTCATGATGGGAGGGTAAAGCCAACTTCTGAAAGTTGTCCTGTGGCCTCTGCAAATGAGTCACAACATTAACATGTGTGCTTACAAATATAGTCACATTAAGAGAAATTTAAAAAAAAATGCAAAAAAGATGAAACCAGAAAATCTTAAGAAAACACTAAAGACTCCAACTCTTTACTTAGTTGATAATAAAAACTTTAACAAATACATCAATGGAAGAAAATCTAAATGTTTAGTGTAAACAAAAAGAATGAATTGGTGACTTATTATTTCAGACTTTAGAAGATGCAGAAAAACACAAATGAATAGAGCAAAAGCAGTCTGAAAAAGACATCAGAATGATTTGAAATCATGTGGAAAGTGGATTCCTGAGTGCAGTGCTGTCTCTCCTTCAGATGAGTAGGAAAACATTATGTGTGTTCAGGATGGTTAACTAATAAGTCAGTAATAACTAAGGGTCTGATAAGGGACCAATTGCAATACAAACTGTAAAATTCAAATTGTATCCCTGCATATTAATTACTAAACTTAATCTAGTTATATGTCTAATACAGTTACCAAAATATTTAATAATAATAATAACAATAATAATAATAATGTTTTAAAAGTAAACTGCTTAAATATACAAGTCTCTAGACATTACTGTCTGATGCTCCAATTAAGTTCCTATCAAAAACACACTACAGTTAAAACATTAGTAGTAATTACAATAAATGCTTGTGAGTATACTCATGAAATCTTTAATCTCATGTGCAGAACGTACATGATGATCAATGTGTGCCAACAGTCCTTAGCTTTGATTCCACTAGACATAATATTTCATATTAAATATATAATGTTCTACAGTTAGCATTTAATTTAGTTGGTTTTCAATTTGTCCTTATTACTGTTTTGTTTTGTAATCTCCACTTTTTTTGAACTACTCATTCATTTTCTAAATACAATCTGACTTATTTTTTCAGCTATGCTCTAGTTTTGAGCATTCAAACTTCTGTTTATTTGTTCATTGCTCAGAAGACTACACCCCTACAATACTCTTTAAAACAAATGAAAACCAGTCAATCAAATAAACCACCCAGATAAATCTAAGATGATGCTACCAACATACTAACCACCAACCACCACACAATCCAAATCTGTATTACTCCCTGACAGCTCAAATAAAGTAGACTTAGATTTCCTGAAGAATTTGATCTAGTATGGTACAAAAGCCCCTATGAGAAAATGACCAGATCATCATCAGATGACAAGAATCACACTCACATTTAAACAAGGGTATAAGGATTAGAATTAAGTAAGGGAAAATTCTGCTCATACTATGTAGGTCAGTATTAACCAACAGTCCCTTCATGGGGAATAATTTGACAACATTAACTGTTTCAGTCAACAACTTCCACTTTGAGAAAGAAATTCAACAGAAGCACCCAGATATGAATCCAACTTTAATAGATGAGGAAATTCACTGCATGTGGCTTAAAGTGAAAAGATCATGACATTGTATATGTCCTGTGAAAAGGAAAGTTTTATAAATCTTTGCATATGCATATCATAACATACATACACTCTACTAAAGCTAATGAAATATATCAATATGCAAGCCCAGGAATTAGTCTAACTCTGTATTATATGTAACAATTAACAATCATGATATTAAGATACAATGTTATACATCATTGAAATGCACCTACTTATTTCAAGTCTCTGGATGAGCAGGGGCTGAGTTAAGCTGAAGCTGGCTCAAAGATGAGGGTATGTCTTGCAAAGGAGAATTGACTTGGTTGAATAAGTCTTTCTTATTTGGACATTACCATTGCTGTGAGTTGCTTACAGTGAAAAAGTCTAATAAATATGGAGAAAAGACAGATCTGTGCTGGAGAAAGCTTGGAGTGTCAACCAAACAAAGTCTAGGATCAAGGCAAGGATGAGAAGAGAGTTGGAGAACATAAGAGGATGGGGCCTTGAGAAGCATAAAGGAAAGACTATTGCAAGATGGAAGGTATGTCCCTTGTCAACATCAGCAGGCAAACAGCTTCCTAAGTAGGTTCACTAGAATCATTCACCAAAGTTGATATTGCCAATGTGGCTGGAGCAGAAAAGAAAGAGTCGAGATGGTGATAGGCTTAAAGTTGGGCGATGAGAGATTGTCGTTTCTACTCAGTAGATAGTATCTTTGAAGCCTGACCCCAATCAGGTAATTGTCATTTGCATCTGGGCATGCCTCTGATTACAACACATTCTGTTAGAGGCAAGATTCTCTGACAAAACAGAAGTAGTAGAATTAATATACATTAAAGAGCATTTATTAGATTCACTTGTAGGTAATCCAGCAATGACTGCTTTCACCTTAGAAAGGATGAGAGCAGAATAGCTGCCCATTCCACAAATGAGTTGCCTCCGTAATACCAGACTAGCATTGGCGTCCTGTAGGATTTCTGGAGAGCTACTGTTCTTCAGCTCACATTAAAAGGACAAAGAAGCTGAGGTCATTGAAGGGTGGCAGAATCTGTGGCAGCAGATGCCCACAGGGTAGATAAATTTAAAGGCAAGCAGGCAAAAAGCTAGTGCTCCTCCTCTCCTGAGCAGCCTTCGTCTGGCAATCTTAAAACATGAAGATATTTTTTTTTTTTTGCGTGAAGATTTTTTTAGTTGGGTTTTATACAAATATTATCTAATATAAATGAGATTAACAATTATGACAATCATTGAGACTTGATGGACACAAGACAACTTTCACTTTTTATTATCCATTTACATATTGATATAATGGTGCCTATATAGTCATACATGAATTAAAGATGACTATGACACAATTCTTACCAGGAAATAACTCAAAATCTTTTGAATAAAGGAGCTGCCAGAAGCGATAGGAATGCATGTAGTTATGTGACTATAGCCAGAAAATTCCCTTACTTATAATGGACTTGAATCCTCAAAAAGAGTTTATAAAGGTTCATCTAAAATATCTTTTTAGCCTAGTCATTGCCTTAGAATCGTGTTACCAACTTTGAAGTGAAAACTTATGCTTCAGTGAAGAGAGGGTATCAGCAGGCCCTGGAGAGTAGTCTTACACACCCTAGCTCTCAACATCACACCTACACAAGAGTGCATCCTCTGATCTCCCATAAATGGGAGATACCAAAGTATATAAAGTACAAAATATATAAAGTATAACTCTATTTTTCAGAGTTATAAAAATTGCTGAGTCATCTTTACACTCACTCAAAACGTCAAGCACTTGATGTATTAACATACTACTGTTCTTTTTTATGCTTTACTCCTTGAAATTTTTATACATGTATACACCACACTTTGATCAAATCCAATGCTACTACCTCTCCCCACGCACGTCTCTGAAAAGCAACCCGACACTTTCCCCTCCCAAATTCATGGCCTTTATTATTTTCTATTAATAACTCATTGAGTCTAATTAGAGTTGCCAATGTGAACATGGATATGACGCCATCCATTGGGGTACAGCCTACCAGAGGCCACACCCACAAACAGAAGTGACTTTCCCTCCTTCAGCGGCCATTAACTACACACAGAAGCAGGACCTCAGAAGCCCCTGCTCCATGCCTCCTGCAATTTTGACTGGTTTAATCGTGTGCAGGTACACACAGCCGCTATTGGTTTATATGAGTCACAGTCTTGTAATGTCCAGAACACAGCATTTTACACATTTCCCCCCCATGTTCTGGTTCTTACATTCTTCTTGACCCTTCTTCTTTGATGTTCTCTGATTGCTAGAGGACAGTATGGCTAAGGTGATTCATTTAGACCCAGACTTAGAACTCTAGCCAGCTATGAATATATGCAAATCTGCTGGCATATATATGTCTTTTAGAAATTTTCCTGATGTAAGAAGTTATTATTATTTTAATTTTATGTGTATGAGTGGTGCTTCCAGGGCCCAGAAGATGACATTAGATCCTTAGAACTGGAATTACAGGTGGTTGTAAGCCTCAACACTGGTGATGAGAAACAAACATGGGTCCCAACAAATGCAGGAAGCACTTTAAAGCACTGAGCCATTTCTCCAGCCCTGCCTTTCTGATTTTAATAACGTGAAATGTTTCCCATTTGAAAGCTTTTCGAAATTATTACCACTTAATGTCTCCCTTCTATATAACTCGTTTCTGTATTACACTCTAATACTTATAAATTTTCATTTATGTTTGATTACATATAATCGCATATTTATGGGGCAGACTTATTTTTTGTTGATGTAAATTATGCTTCTATGACACAGAAAATGTAATAAAATCATGCACCAAGCTCCATAAAACCAGCAGAAAATGCTTCCCAATGTTTCCGTATGGCACACAAACACTGCCAATGTCTGTGTGCCAGGATGCCCAGAAATAAAAAAAAAAAAAAGAGAGAGAGAGAGAAAAAAAATGTTGGGAGTACTAACTAAGCTAAGTGTTCCTTAACTGGTGATAATGAGAGACCTTGCATATTTACAGGACCCTCAGTGGCTCTTTTGCCAGCTAGATAACTCATTTTGTAAAATTTTAAGCATGCAAACAGTATCACAAGATACAGCATTAATCCATAATGCTATCAAATGCCTGGATCTTCGGTAGACTAGGGTGCAAATATCGTTACTGATTTCATTTGGGCACCATCGGAAAAGCACAATGTGTTATCTTAAAATCTTTTATGCAAAGGAGTGCAGATAGAATAAAACCCTGTCATTTACTATTTCTATGGCACAAATTATCTGATATTTTGTTCGTGTGGATATATGTTTTGGTTTGATTTGCTTGGTTTTGTTTTGCATTCAGAATGTTGAAGACCATTTTCCATTCAAAAATATATGGTAAGTGTTAAACCACAGATCATTTACCTGCCCTCTGCCCTTTTATCTTATTTCTATTTCTATATTTTCAGGACAGAGAGTTAAGAAGTCAGTCTTCTCTGTGGGCATGTCTATCCTCCCTCTCACAATTGGAAGTTTATAGTCGCATGCAGCACCAGTTCCAGGATTACCAAGAATTATAGAGCAGCAAAATCACATGTAGAACTTCCTGCCATCTCCAGAAGAGATATAGTGGACAGATATCTCTCTTCCAGGGCATGTCTCTGAATTTTTTCTATCTTTCCTTCACCCCCCACTCCCATCTTATCATCCATGTAGCCCTTCTCTCTTTTATCCCTGCAGATTAGGCTACATCCCTGCAAAGACTGGTTATGTTTAATCTGATCTGATAGGATTCTCTGTCTCTCATAATACTCTCCACCTCAAGATCTGACCATCTCTTCCTCTGCTAATGTTGGTTAGAAGCTCTCTCTCTATCTCTTCTTTCTCTCTCATAAAGTTTATTCTAAAGAGCAATTGGTCTCAGTTTTCCTTTACACAAACCAACCCTCTGCTGTTGTCCTTTGAAATAATTTTAGTATGATATCATCAGAAGGAAAATGAGGCAAGGCATTTCCACCTAAACTTTTGACAAGGTGTACTGGGTCTATTTATAGCTTCCATTAAATCTCGAAGCAAAAAAAGAATTATTATGCATTCAATTTGCTCAAATTTATTACTCAAAAAGAAAACCTGCTTGAAAATTAAAATGTAAGTATATGTCACACTTCATACATGTGTAACTATATTATTTGATTAGTTAGAGTGCTATACTAACATGAACTAGAATTTATGGTTTAGATGCTGATGTTTCATGTATCAGGTACTTGTCTCAACCCTGAGGATACAGCTGTAAACAAAACTGACTAAACTAAAGTCCCTAAAAAACTTGTTCTCTACAAAGCAAAAAAGGTAATGAACTAGCCAATAAGTAAACAATAGAATTTTAAAAGAGGAAATGTGGCTGGGAAAATAAGGTGTTCTCAGGTAGGCTACACTGCGAGGTGAAGTTGGTCATGACATTGGCCTAAAGAGTAGTGCTTCATAGATTAAATGAAAACACAAGCAACAAGAACACAAATAGATCAATGTTACCACCTACAAAAATATATCAACAGAGTAAAGAGAAAACATAAAGATCATGAAGATATATTTGGAATCCATGTATCACCTGCTAAGATATTAATATTCAAGACATACATGGAACTCAACTCAATAGTATCAAAACGAATAACATTACTGAAAAATAGACAAATGTAATGAATTGTTAGATTTAAATATAATTTTTCAGCATGTATATGACAATGCTAAACAGTATTAATAATCTTAGAAATAAGAATTGACACTACCATGAAATATCAACTCACTTCTGTTCAAATGTCCATTATTAACACCATGAAAGAAAACGTTCTAGCAAGCCTGTGACAAATAAGAAACCCTCAAACTGTTAGAGAGACTATTAGAATAAGCATAACAAAAAATGTGTGCTAGTTTCTGAAAAAGCCTAAAAAACAGCAGTTCAAGTACAAGGTAGAGATCTGGAGTGTATCTCAAGCAGTTATCTGCAGTCCATATTCACAAATCAAGATATAGAATTAAGATAAGTGTTCCTCAGTAAAGTTATAAATAAGAGAACATGATATATAATACATCATGTACATTTTCAATGGGTAAAATCTCATTGTCCAACAATACAAATGAACCCAAACCATACAATAGATGAAATAAACCAAACACAAACAAACAAATACCTCTTGATCTAACACATAAGATTTCAAAAGATGTTACAGTCATAGAAACAAAGAGTAAAACAGCTGTTCTTAAAAGTTAGGAAGCAAGTTATTGTAGTTGTTTATGTTTTTACTATTTGGGTGTTCTCCACACAGCTCCCAAATAAATACATGAAGACTTATTCTTACTTATGAATGCCCAGCCTTAGTTTGACTTGTTTCTAGCCACATCTTTCTAACTTAACTTATCTTGTTTCTCTTTAACTTTATTTTGCCTCTGGGTTTTTACCATTTACATATATACATCTTTTGTTTCCTTCCACTGCTGTCTGTTTCTCCTTGCTGTATGTTTGCCTGTCTAGACCTTTGCTGTGGTGTACAATATACAGGGTCAGATGACATTTTGACTTTGGGATTATTTTTATCTCTCCTTCCAGCAACACATTCCAATCTTCCAAATGTTATTTCCCAATGTCTAAAGGGTCTTGAATAGATTCCTTTCAGTCTAATATTTCCCAACTTAATTGATTCCTCTGCTTAACCAGAGGACTCAACATAAATATTCTAAACTATATTCATTAACCTTAGAATATTATTTTAGGGAAAAAAAGCACTTTTGACAAAATTAAAAATATATTCACTCTACTAGAGAGAAAAATTTCAAACTTTTATGGTGTACAGGATTCTTTGTTGATGATATTTTTTTTCCTACAGTTAGAATCTCCTTTTTCCATGACGATTCCCTACCACCTTCCTGTGTGTGCATGTATGTACATGAGAGATGTTGATGGGTGGGAGCAGAAGGTAACTCAGGATCTCTCATTGAGATCTGGAGCTCACCAGTAGGCTGAGTGGCCAGTGAGCCCCAGAGATCTATCCGACTCTAGCTCCTCGGTGTACACTACCACACACAACTTCTTTTACATATGTTCAGGGGACATAACTCAGGTCGTCAGACATGTGTAGCAGTCACTTTACTGGAGGAATACCTCCCCAGTCCTCATCATCCTCCTTTACTCACTGTATTTTCCTCTGCTTTTATACATGAGTCCTTCATCTGATCTGAATTACTTATTTGGACTTTGCCTCTCATGTACATGTTTCACATTTTAAGTTCTGTTCTCCTGGATGGGCCTACTGACACTCTTACCCACCACCCTTACAATTTTTTCTTTATGAAACAAGTGAATAACTAGAGCCTAGAGAACATAAGGAAAAGTTGCCTAAAAATAAATAAGAGAACCGACCTCTCTGTCAACACATTTTCTTGAAAAGAATGTAGACATGATTTGGTAGATTACTCTTCGTATGTTTTCCTTCTTTTTCTGTAGCTCTTTCACTATGTCCTTTAGGATTTGCATTTGTGTTTTATATCTGAAACTTGCTTTTATATTGTAAGACAATAAAAAAATTAGGAACTGTGTCCCTTAGGATTCTTGTTTGTTTTCTATATCTGAAACTTGCATAAATGTTGTAAGCAAATAAAAAGAAAAAATATTAGGCTGCAAGAGCATCTTAAACACAAATTCCTCCTATTGGGTGGGGGGAGAAAGCCAGACATTTGTTGCTACGTTCTCTCCTCTCTCTCTGTCTCTCTCTCTCTGTCTCTCTCTGTCTCTCTCTCTCTGTCTCTCTGTCTCTCTCTCTCTGTCTCTCTCTCTCTCTCTGTCTCTCTCTCTCTCTCTCTCTCTCGCTTTCTCTCGCTCTCTCTCAACTTCTCTTCCTCCTCCTCCTCCTCCTTGGACTTCCCTTTTCAATTTGTGTGGCAGAGTTAACATGGCTACCTTTCAATATGAGTACTAGTTCTTGTCTCAAACATCTCAGAATGGAGAGGAATTTCTCAAAGAGAGGCCTGTTTTAGTTTTCTCAATTAGACTTGCATGGATAGACAAAGAGTCAAAGAATTATAGAGAGATAGTAAAAATAAAATTTTCAGAGTCCAGCCTATAAGGCTCAAGTATACATGATATTGTCCTAAAAACTGTCACAGAATTCTCAAACAAGAAATCATTACGTGGTAGTAAACTCAGTCCTGAGAGACTATACATGATAGGACCATACAAACTGTTGTTATTTTGTGTAAACAATTATACAAGACTAAATTGGCTGAATAAGATCTTCTCATGGGAGTCTGTCTGTTTCAGCCTCAGAGCCAAATTATTTGGATCTATTCTAAGTCACCCAGTAGCCACCAATTGTCTTCTTCCGTGTCTGATCTTATGTCTCTTTCTTTCTTTCTTTGTTTCTTTCTTTCTTTCTTTTTTTACTATCAAGTAAAACTTGTGAAATGCATTCTTGACATACTACACTAGTCTGCTGAAACTATCACGAGTTTGTGCCTGAAACCTGGCAGTTTTCACTTCGTTCTAACCTGACTATCTGATGACCCCACCAATACCTTCGGTAAATGTACTAGTTATGACCCTTTTTTGTAAGTATAAGAAAGTTAATGAAGCTGCTCCTACATTGGAATATATTGTTTGGAGTAACCTGTTTACCACAATTTGGCTGAGAATAAACTCTCCCATAACGTTCCAAAGAAAATGAAGAAATGGGAGAGCTCTCGGCCCCCTTTCAAACTACTTAAAGGCAACAAATTTCCTCTTCTGAAATTGTCAAATCTCACTTCTCCAGGGCAAGAACACTTATCACTGAAGACAGAAGGCAAACACCAGGATGGAGTTACTAAAATAACCCTTATCTTCCCTATCTGTGTATCCTCTCATGAATTATTACTGTGGAATCGCAAGTCCCGTCTCTTTAGTCTTGTCAATTCTAATTAGTTAGCTCTGAAAACATGGTGTATAGTTCTTTGATCCACTGAATATTTCAGTCTACATTTCTTCTCTATAAAGGCCTCATTGGGCATAAAAAGTTAAATATTAACATCATATGAAGCTTTATGGGGTTTTTGCTGCTTATTTGACTTTTATTGTTTCAACTACTTTGGCTCAGACATACAAGATACTGAATAATAGAAGAAAATATTTTCTTCACTATATATAAATTATATATACATATATATGTACACAAGTTTTTTTTTGTCCTTCTATGTGTGGCTTTGCATCTTTACAACCAACAGGTAAAATCCCTGGAATGTATTCTTAGCACACCATTAGCTTCTATCAAAACAACAGTTAGAAAGAGTAAAGCAATTGGAATCTGAAACAGTTTTCCCAACTTTCTTTACCCTGTCTAACAGAAGTACCTACTACTGTATCTGAATAATGTGCTTATTTTATAGCTTTCTTTGTTCTGTTTCTCATAAAAAAAAAAAAATGCCAAAAAACTACCATGAGAAGACGAAATTGGAGGCAAAGAGAATTGTGTTCCCAGGTTATGGTCACTGATACTTGGCTGCAAAACATATTATCTCTTATCCCATTTTAGGTAAGAGCTGTGACTATGTTTTTAATATTTAAATACTGATGATGACATTTCAGCCTTGGGTCCAATATGCAAACACTGAGTAGTCATGGAAATTTTTGGTAGCAATCACCAGTAGTATTCTGGGAAACAGGCTAGCAACATTTAAATATGTGGTAGAAATGCTGAGAGAAAAAGAAATATTCCATTATAAATGACTGAAGCCTGATCATAACACAATACACTAACTTTTTAAAAAGATTTTTTTTTATTTCTAATTATATGCATGCATATTTGTCGGTGTAAGCCAACGTGCATGTGAGTTAGGATACATGAGGAGGCCAGAAAAAGGTGTTGTATGACCTGGGCCTAGAATCACTGGATGCTGTGAGTTGTCTGATATCCTAATGTTGGTGCTGGGAATCAAATCCAGGTCCTCTGCAAGGTCTGTTCATTCTCTTAAATAGTCAGCCTTCTCTCCAGACCAACAATTAACTTTTTAAAAATATTCTTTAATTACTCTTGAATAATTCCATATCTACACAAAGTCCAAGTTGATCACATTCACCCTTTCTCCTCTTCAACTTTTCCCAGACTACCTTCTCCCACACTCATGTTCCTAAATTTTTTAAAGGCCCACTGAGTTCAATTAGTGATGTTCACATGCACATGGTTGTAAAGTCATTCATTAGAATATAGGCAACTTACCAGAGGCCACACTGCTAAAGAAAATAGACTCTCCCTAAGCAGTCATTAACTGCCAATAGCTAGTCAGCTAAGGGTGGGGCCTCATGACCCCCATCCATCTAACTTTTTAGAGTAGCTCAAGATAGATAACATAAAAATGCATCCCCATTTAAATAAAACAAATACGTAATTCAGTTAGGGTGTACCAACCTGGGTTAGAGCATATGAAAATCCAAATATTTCAAAATTCACAAACTTCAATAAAGGAGAGCTGCACATGTCAGCTCACATTCAATTGAAGGTGCATGACTGTAGTGAGCTCTTTTCAAGCTATTTCTCTATGGTCCCCCTACTCAGAAGACTGCATGCAATATTAATGTGCTCGGTTTTGTGAGTACACAAGCACACACTGCATCCCCAATAAAAGAAAAGCTCCTCAATTCCTAATCATTTCAATAGGCTCTAATGTAATATTTCCTACATTGGAAATCACTGCACTTTATTTAAGGAAATTGGTCTGGCCAAGTAAGCTGTGTGTAGTGCAGGCTGCACAGACGCCAGTTCAAAGGATCAGATGTCAAAGTGCTCCTTCTAATGTCCCTTAATCATCACTCCGATTAGTGCCTGAATAGGACTGTGATTAAAACGCTGCTGTCATTGTCTACCTATTCAGGCTTCTAGCATTCTACGTGGGTCCCACCGATTAGCGTTTGAATAGATGAGCGATTAGAAAGACAGCTGCCATTGTATGCCCATTCTGGAAAACAGCAAAACTCGCATATTTATTTGCTATGAGAAACCAAATAAGTGTTTTGCAAAGGTAAAATATACCATTAGGCTCTAAAGACAATTTAGCTGATTTCTTTTGTTCAGAGCACTCTATTTTCCCATATGCAAGGATATTTCTTATTTGCAAATACAGTAATATGCTTCATTAATATCATCTAAAATATACATATTCTGTTTTGCAGCCATATCTTAACACACATCTGCTTTATTATATAGCAGTTATTGACCTACAATACATCATGCAATTCCAGTTTAATATTTATGATTATGCAAAGAATTTCTGTGTAAACAAATCAAAGCAATTTGGTTCCAGATCTTTTGGATCCCATCTTAGTATTTTTAGAACATTATATAGCCTGTATGAACAACTTCTCCGAAGAGATAGCTCTGCATCCGATGCTGAGAGTCTGAAAGGGCTCACATTTCACATACACTGAGTAGGCCATCAGGAGCTCCCAGACAGGCTACATGTGGGATCCCCTTTTCCCACATCATCGGATGCAGCGGACTAGCCTGCAGTGACAACTGAGCCAGACTACCACTTGGAGGTTTTTTGTTTTTGTTTTTAAGAGAAAATGTAGGAAAAATTTACAAGAAAATAATGTATTGTAAGTTCATGCATATAAGGTAAAACTCAAAAGAAACATCTCTATCTCTCTCTTTCTCTCCCTTGTGTGTGTGTGTGTGTGTGTGTGTGTGTGTGTGTAGCCAAGAAATTCTTGGACAATGGAGGTATTGATACAAAAACAATCCTCATCTCAAAGGGAATAAAAAATGGCTTATTTGGATGGGAGGCAAATATGAGCGACAGGGCCCAGAAATACAGATTCAGGTTACATCAAATTCCATGTTCTTACATGGGAACCATTTGATGAAGTGTTTATAGTAACACACAAAAAAAAGAAACTAAAGTTTATGACACTTTTCAACTACTTTGTTGGAATCATCCGGTACACAAGGTTATGACAAATCATGAGAACTTCTGCTATAGACTGATGATGCTGTCTGGAGCAGCCTTACCCTTTTGGTTGGTCTGTTAATACATTCCAAAAGTCTCAGCAGACAATCACATGAATGTTAAGTCAGACAAAGAGGTCTGCAAGAAATGGCAATGGAGAGGACTAAAAATAACCCAAGATAAATTGTAACTGGGCTTTAGATCTGTAAACATACCAATTTGTCCACAATCACTGAAATTCTATCAGTTAATAAGCCATGTAGAAAGAAGGTTTAATGTAAGGTGCAGTTTCTTTAGAGGGCCTCTCCTTCACAGAGGAAAGGGTGTGTTTTCAGTCACTATCTTTAGTTCCTCCCATTGGAATTACTCCCATGTTCTTCCTTTCAGTCTGCTTTTCCATTTCAACTGGCATGAAGGACCTACTGTGGCTCTACCTTTACAGCTACAGAAATCTACCTACAGGAACAGGCCCAAATGCTAATTCTCAACAACACCAATACTCAGGGAGGGTTACATGTATAACTGGTTACAGGCACGCACACATTCTCTTCATTTACAGACAAAGAAGGAAAGTGAGAAGAAATTTGTTTTAGTGAAAATCATGAAGCTATCAAATGGCAAAAGCATTAAGTGAACCCAAGTTGTTGGTCTCCAGATGTCAGACTCTCAATCAACCTGCCTGCAGCTGAATACTGATCCCCTGCCTGGCTTTCTAAAATTCCAACCTAAAAGATAAGGCAGTTCATTATAAGGAGATTTTTTTTTTCTTTTGCAAATAAATCTTAATGAAATCCACCTCTGGAGAGGTTTTTTTTTTTTTTTTTTCAGCTTCATATAAACCAAGACTAGGTATCTAGACTCTATTCTGATTAACAATAAAGGAAGGAAAAATTGCTCAACCATTATAGAATTTCAAACCAGAGGAGAACAAATAAAAGTAGCAGGGCTGATGGCAGACAATTACAAACGAGTTTAATTTGTGGGCCACTTGGATGTAGAGAAAGTTGTGATTAGCCTACCATAAATAATTGAACATTGCCTTGTTGTAAGAGCCTCGGGATATCAAGAGTTAACACTTTTCTTCTTTTTAGGCAGCTGCTGTTTTATTACACATATCTGCATGGAGAATAAATCTCTAGCCATACCATTCTGTGCAGAAAGAAGCACCAAGAAAGGCCATTTTCAAAATGAGGACATAGTATTGGACCAGCACTAAACTACAGTATATATCAAACAAGGAGTCTGCCTCCTTAATGAGCCAGCGTGCACTTCTCTTTAATGAAATAAGCAGATTTTTGACCTTGTCAATAAGTGTAATTAGCTGTGATCATCATTCTCACTACTCACTGCTGCCCTCCTGCAACTCCACACCCTACTCTTTGCAGAACTCAAGCTGCTTCTTGACCTCTGACTCAGGCAGCCCTCTCTGAGGTCTTTCTCGTACATATTTTCCACTCTAGTAGGAACCCACTTTGTAGCCTTCTGCCTTTCAGCTTCCATCCTTAATCTCCGTTTAAGAACTACATTCTCGGTGTTGGCTGGGGGAGCGGGGGACATGACACCAATCTTGAATCTGGAAGCCAAGTGATGTATTTCCACTCCAACTACCATGGCAGACTGGCAAAACCTAACTGTGAGGACAAGTTAATGCACGAGTAGATGTGTGTACGCTGTTCGGGCCACGGGGGCTTATGTTCCATCTCTATCATTATCCATAGTGGCTGGTGCCTATGAGATCTTCAGTTTTGGTAATTAATAAAGCTTGACAAGTGAGATTCAAGTTGTTATTTAGAGTGGGCCAAGCATTTAAGTGGATGAACTCATTTGGAGAGACATATTAAAAGTGTAGAACAGTAAATGGATGCTAAGCCGGGAATACACTTAATTCCAGCACTTGGAAGACAGAGGCAGACAGGTCTTTGAGTTAGAGTCCAGCCGAGGACTACACAGAGAAACCTGGACAACCAAGGCTACACAGAGAAACCCTGTCTCAAAAGAAAAAACAAAAACAAAATACCACACAATATATGTAAATATTTAGTAAGGCTCACTTCTCTCTAACAGTTGAGCTAATGCCAGTATTCATACACCGTGTGCAGGCAGCAGAGAACAAGCCACCCCTGCAGTCTTTAATCTGAGTTCCCAAAGGAGTCTAGATGAATTCTTGTCGATGAGAACTATTACATGAGACATGTTCCCAAAAGGAAACCAATGTAAGTTGAGGTGAATAGAGAAACGGCTCATGAAGTCAGCAGTTCTAGCTTCATCACTTAGGACAGTGCTTCTCAAGCTTCCTAAAGCTGTGACACTTAATAGAGTCCCTCATGTTATGGCGAAGCCCTTATAAAATTATTTGTGTTGTTACTTCATTTCTTTAACTTTGCTACTGATATGAACCATAATTTAAATATCTGATATACAGATGGTCTTAGGCAAACCCTGTGAAAGGGTGCTTCAACCACAGAGGTTATACTTCTGGCTTAGGAGCTATTTGTAATTTAGCAATACCTTCATCTCTACGTTCCATGCTTCTCTAAGGAAATGACCATCCTCATGACAATCAGTTGTACATAATGACCATCCTCATGACAATCAGTTGTACATAAATAGATATGGCTATAAGAGAATTATTACTATTTTGTTTGTAAGAATTCTCGTCAATTCTTATATACATGTGTCATAAGTATATACTTGGAATATTAGTGACATAAACAGGTTCTGGCATATTCCAAGAATATAGTAAATATTCCAGTTAGTTACCAAGTACTTATCCACATACCCTGCTCTGGTCCAGGTGCTGAGGATTCAGCTCTGAAAAACAAAACAAAACAAAACAAAACAAACAAAAAAACAGGTCCTTATAGACATAACATTCTAATTAGGAGACATGTTGTGTTAGCTGCCAATTGCTGTGTAAAGAAAAATAAAGAAGGCCGGATGTAGAATAAATGCATGGGGCTGCAGCAGGTCCTGGACTGTTGGTCAATGGATCTTGTTTAGTTATCATTGTAAATAATTTAATCAGGACTTATCATCACTGACTCCCACCCCACATTATTCTTTTCTTCTTCTCAGTCACCATTGTCTCTGAAACTATCACATAATACAGCATATATCACACAACTGAATCCTGGTTTCTGCACAGTCCCTAAGTCTTGGAACATGTAAAGAGATAAATGAAATATACTTGCTTTGGGGGACAGACACAAAAATAATATATAAAAAAGCTAAATAATGAGACAGCATCCAAATGAGGCATTTTAATCAGATACTTGTGCATAGTAAATATGTTATAAATTCATAAGGAAGGAAAAGTAGTAAGCATTTACATATCATGAACATTTCAATAATGTTTGCTCATATTTACTACTGACCCAGGATCATAGATCCTAATCAATAAAAAGGAAGGAAGGAAAACAAAACAAACAAACAAAAATAAAACAAACCAGCTCTGAGGGGCTAGAGAGATCACCCATCAGTTAAGTGAATTTATTGTTCTCGAAGAAGACTCGAATTTCAGTCTCAGCACCAGATAAGGTAGACCACATGCTTTCTGTGGCCTTCATGCCTCCTTGGGCACCTGTATTGATACATGAACCTACCCACACACAGACCACACGCATACACATAATTGATGGATAAAATAATGTTACAAGAATAGGAAAAAGGTGATCTTTTTCAAGAATACAAAAACAGACAAATGGCTGAAAGGCACTTGAAAAAATGCTCAACATCTTTAGCCATCAGAGAAGTGTAAATCGAAACAACTTTGAATTACCACCTGACACCTGTTAGATTGGCTAAGATAAAAGACACAGATGACAGCCTATGCTGGAGAGGGTGCAGAGCAAGGGGAAACACTCCTCCATTGTTGGTGGGAGGGTAAGCTGGTTCAGCCACTCTGGAATGCAGTATGTTGGTTTCTCAGAAAACTGGAAATGAATCTCCCCAAGGATCCAGCAATACCACTTCTGGGCATATACCCTAAAGATGCACATTCACACTCCAAAGGCATATTCATAGCAGCATTATTTGTAATAGCAAGAACCTGGAAACAACCTAGATGACCCTTAGCTGAAGAATGGATTAGCAAACTGTGGTACATCTACACTGTGGAATACTACTCAGCAGTAAGAAAAAATGATATCCTAAAATTTGCAGGCAAATGGATGGATTTGGAGAATATCCTACTGAGTGAGGTATCAGAAACTCAGAAAGATAAGTAGGGGATGTACTCACTCATTAGTGTACTCTAAACAAAAAAAACAAAAAGCAAAGTATGTCCAAGCTGCAAACCACAACCACTGAACAGCTTGGGATCTGAAACACCTTGGACTGGCACCTTGGATGCCACTCCGTCTAGAGGAACACCTGACTCAGTCTTGATGTGGGGGTGGGGTGAGGAAACTGGATCTGCCAGGAGTGGATGCTGTACTAAGCCATATTGGGACATTGGGACCTCCTGCTCATGCTGAGGAGGAGATGGGGAGATGTGGAGAAGACAGAGTGACTGGAGGGGGTGGGAGAGGTAAGGGACCTTGAACAAGGATATACAGGGATAGAAAATGTGACTTTATTCATAATAATAAAAAAAAGAAAACTAGTGAGTCAGGGCTTGTACAATCCATCACTTAGAAGGCAGGTAGATTTCTATGAGTTCAAGGCCAGCATGGTCTACATATTAAGTTCCAGCCATCCAGGGCTTTAGGAGTAAAACTCCAGAGAAAATAAAACAAAATATTTACACTATATTTTCCAAAACTTTTTCCCTCAACATAAGAAAATGCAAAGCAAAACTCAGAGAAATAGCACATCTGCCACAGTGAGAAACAAGGAACTCCGAGTTTCAGGAAAGAGAAATGAACCTGGGTGATTCACAGTAGTTAGAAGAGAAATGTGAGCTAAAGAAAAAGAAAATTTCCCTCAACTTTTAACCTTTCAACAGAGATTGCATTAATATTTTAATGGCAGAGAGACAGAAGAGGAACAAAAGACAAGGAAATGCTGGAGGAAAGGGTTGCATGATAGCTGTCAAGGCTCTTCACAGATGCCTGGCCAACCAACATCTGAACTGTGGCAGTCAGAAGACAGTGACCCTATGACTTAGGAGCTAACTGAAGTCCAGAGAAAGAGGCCTGAGAAATGAAGTATCGTGAGCTCCAGGGCCTAGCATAATATTACAGTGATTGCCACACTCTCAAGGTCTCCAGAGTAGTGAAAAGGTGGATGGCATAAGCTGGGCACTAGGGGAAAGAAGAGTGAGAAAGATTCATAAAGAATTACAGTGGGTAGAAAGTGATGGGGAGGGGGCTGGAGAGATGGCTCAGCGGTTAAGAGCACCATCTGCTCTTGCAGAGGACCTGGGTTCAATTCCCAGCACCCACATGGCAGCTAATAACTGTCTGTAGTTCCAGTTCCAGGCAAACACCAAGGCAAATAAATAAATAAATAAAGTTTAAAAAAAAAAAAAACTACTTGTAATTTAAAAAAAAAAAAAGTTTTTTGTTTTTTTTTTTTTAAAAAAAAGAAAGTGATGGGGAGATGACTCACCTGGTAAAAGTACTTACTGCTCCAGTAGGAGAATTCAAGTTCAAATCCCCAGTACCTTGTTTTAAAAAGCAGGCATTTCTATAACCCCATCTCCATGAAGTGTAGAAAAGAAGAATGCTGGCCACTGACCTAGCACTAGGTTCAGTGACAGATCTTATCTCAAATGAATGTGGAGAATGATAAGGCAAGATACCCAATTTTTTTTATAATATGAATAGGCAAGGCACACACACACAAAAAATAGAAAAAATGGCTGCACCCACTTCATGTATGAAAATTACAACCAATAAGACCAAATTCCTTTGGTACATATGTCAGCCCAAAAGCATAAAATGGGAAGGGCCAGACAAAGTTACTCACTGATGATGCTAAAGGTGGAGATTAAGTTCAGCTGGGGGAAAACAAAAAACAGTGACATTCTCTGCATCCTGTAGTATCAGGTCATATATTAGCATCCTCTACACAAACACTACCTTTTCTGCCAACCAGAGAAGGTTTTATAAGTTACAAAGAAAAGACCCTTGGTTACTTTTATTTTAACTTCAGAAGCTAAAGCTTAAAATAAATTTGTCAGAAAGCCACTGTCCACAATCTAAAATGCAAGCCTTGAGAATTCTTTGGCAAGGTGCTTCAAAGAGGAGCAAGAAGGAGAAGGACCCCTTCTTCACTATCAGTGTGGTGCAAAGCTCAGGAGGTTGTAAAGTTTGTGTTTAGAAATTTGGATTGGGTGTTTGGTAGACCAGTACTCACATTCCATATTCATCTAACGCTGCTACATAGCTATGCAAGAGTGTATGAATCGGATGTCATCTAGTGACCGGGTAAACCCAACAAAGGGGAAAATAAGCAAGCCCAGAAGACAAGGCAAATCGTAAGCACACCTGTAAAAGATTACAAATGAACCTCACTGAGAACACATGAAATCACACATTAAGGGGAAACACATGGTATTCATCTGCCTATGGCCCTGTAAATTCTCCTCACCTCCTGCAGTCGTTTTTTAGACAGCTTCTCACCTCTACCTATCCCTATTTGAGCAGGAGGTTCAGTATCACACAAAGCCCTAGATAATCTAAAGCAAAATGAAACAGGTACAGTCGAATTTATATATATGTTTTCATTTATTTCTATGATAAATTATTTTTGGTCACTGGGTCTTTGGATAGTCGTTTACATTGACTATCCTAAGTAGTTCCCCACTTGTATCATCCCAAATCCTGTCCCAATCTCAAGAGCTATCCTTCTCCATATCCCTAATCTATGCACTGCTCCTACAAAGCTCTACCCATGGGCTTCTGACTATATATATGTCCTGATATTTCAAAATTCTTTATCTCCATCTCTTCATTTCAAAAGATTGCATGCTAAATTCATTATTTCCTCTCAATTTACCTTAGGAACCTTAGGAACAATGCACAAATTCAACTCTAAAGTCATATATTTTGTGCACATATTGTTTTTTGGGTTTGAGTGAATAGAAACATATATTCAAACATGTAGAGGTCAGAGGAAAAGGTCAGGTGTCAGCTTTTAAGGACTCTCCACCTTCTTTCTAAGACAGTGTCTGTCAATGGTCTGGAACTTGCCAATCAAGTTAGGATTGCTGGTCATTGAATTCCAGGCAATTAGGGTTCAATCACATGATAATAGGAAAAGCCTGCTTTAACATGCCTGTCTTTTGTAAGTGGTCTCTAAGGATAGAACTCAGGTACTTGTTCTGGCAGAGTAAGCATTTTACCAATTGAACTACCCCCACTATTCTTCATATATATCATGCTTTCTAATTTCTAAATATTTTTACACTTAACTCTTCTACAAACTCCCTTACTCTGTTCTTCATTTTTTATTTTCCATCTTTCTGGAATAGTCTCAAAGATCTTACCCTCTATATTTCTCATTAAACCCATCTCTTATACTAAATTCCAGAATCATTCAGCTGAGGGCAAATTTACTTGATAATTAAAATCTATGTTCTTCCTTAAAATAGTACAGTAACTATTGATGCCTGTTTTCTTCACCAGATCATGAAAGATCCATGGTAAGGTTTATGCTGCATGCACACATATTCCAATTGATAAATGACAGAATTTCTGGCCTATAATGGATAATAAAGAGAAAAAGAAACACACACACAATAGAAAAAAATCTTTGTCAGTAACTAAAAATTCCTTATTCACTTGCACTGTCTATAAGGAAAGGTTGGTGGCTGATTTTTATCTCTTTGTGTAATATACTTTGCATAAAAAGCTCTCCTGCTAGATTACATGGGTTCAAGGTCTGGTTCTGCCTTAATCAGGTTGTTTGGGCTTCCCTGTGCATAGTCCTGTATCTAGGAGTGGAAATAAAAATTAATGGCTACCACAAAGTGATTCTAGAAGTTAAAAAACAAGAATTTAGAGACAGGACCTGAAACAACTAACTTTAAATAGGCATTAAATTTTCATCATCTTTAAAAAATTGTGAGTACCTACTATGTGTCACAAATTTAAAATAAATTTGCTAGGATTTTAAAAAGAAATGACTCATTGAGCTTAACCACATTTCCTTTTATTTTTCACCTGGAATAAATTTTCTGATTCACAATATTTTCTGGTCTTTAAAAATTGCTCGTAGAAAATGACTGCAAAATATTTATGTAATTAGGACAGTTCAACATTTTCAAAATGTCAAAAATAAACAGTGGTTATGGAACACCTGCTTAAAAGATATTGGGAATAACTGTTTTGTGCTTCATTACCCAGTCCAAACACATTTGCCAGTTTAAATTCCCTATGTAAATCAGAATTTCCAATTAGTAATAAAATTCTAGCAAGCTGCCAAATAATGAAATTCTTGGGCAAAGTTATTAAAATTGTCATTCTTGGGACAAAACAACACCTGTATTCTTAGAAGTCAGTCATCTACTTACTAAGACAAAATTGACGGCTGTGTTTAAAAAAACAGAATATAACTTTTGTAGATTGTATTCATCTTTAAGTAGCATTTGATATGCTATCTAAAAGCATGGATCCTCTATAATAGTAAGCTTCTGGCCTGGACTTTCTGGCCTAGCCCTGAAGTTCTGACCTGCTGCCCACAAAAACAACACGGACTGCTTACATTAATTTTATGCTGATCAGCCTATGGCTCTGACATATTGTTAGCTAGCTCCTGCTCTTAAACCAACACATCTTGTTCAGCCATGTGGCTTGGTACCTTTTATCAGAGCATCATTTCAACTTCTTTCTTCAGCATCTGCTGGCATTTTATCAGCGTCTCTTTGGCTTCTTTGTGGCATCTCTGCTCTTTTCCTCCTGTTCCCAGTTATCCCAGGCTGGTAGATCCACCCATACTTCCTGTCAGCCTTCAACTAATCAGCATTTTTATTGAACTAGTAGGTGGGGCAATTATTTACAATGTAACAACATAGTCCCACTACATCCTGTAAACATCAGTTTAAAAAGATGGAGGAAAGTTAGGTAAGAATTGAGGACTACACATTATCTCCTAAAAACTTTGTCTGAGATTTCAAAGAAAACTATGCATGACTCAGATAAGCACTATGATTAGTCAATAAATTTCTGGAATGACATTGACCATAGTCCAGCCAAAGCTGAAGTTTTAATTCTGTCTGTCTTCTGAAGTAATATCAGAACCATCACAATCCACACTTTTTGAACTTTTAAAGTATGTCAGCTTTCATAAGTGCATTTAACTTTTCTAAGGATGTGAAGTGACATAAGTAAGGACATAAGTAATTTTAATGAGTCTTAGTAAATAATTTATTATTTTTTATCCTAGATATTACCATGACTAAACTAAAGAAAGTAACCTGAGGGAGTCACATTCCCCAAAAATCAAATGCAGTAACAAGACGTACACAAAGAACTGTCAATCACTGCAATGCATGAAAAGATGTAATCCTAATGTCCAGTGTGAACAGAATTAGGAAAATAAGAGTGCTGTTCATTTGTTCATTCATATATTCATCCAATAGCTATGCAGGAAGTACCAGCTATGTGTCAGGTGCCATTTGAGAAGCTGGGGTCACAGGTAAGAAGAATGTATGACAAGTTAAATATAAAAATTTCTCCTCTAATGGGCTTTACATACTCACAGGCAAAGGGAAGACAGTGGACAAACTGTGAGTAGAAGGAGGATATTAGTAGCAAATTCTGTAAAGAAAGCCAAACAAGAAGCCCAAGAAAAGCCAAGTGAAGAGCAGACAGAATTTGACATAGGTTTCCTAGAGACAACTGTGTTAGAATGATAGGTCATCAGGGAAAATTCTGCAAGTTGCATGTGAGCAGGAAAACCAACTGCTGGCAGATTTTGAACACAGAATTTTTAAAGGAGACCTCAGCTGTGCTAATTGTTAAGAATAGACTCCACTTGCAAAGGGGTTAGTATTGAGACTAGTTTCATGGCCTCAACAGAGACATAAAGGAGTAGTGATAAGGACATAATATACTTTCAATATTTTACTTTCAGGGAAAAGATGATGGCAAGATTCTTTGAAATGTATTTTGGGGGCAAGTCAGTAATTTTGTAATTTGACTATCAGCATGTTACATTTGAGGTACCTGTTAGATTTGTAAGAAGAGCTATTCAGTGGGTATTTAGTTATCATGGCAGAGATCAAATAGATTGGTTAGAGATCTAAATATAGGAATTATCTTACTGAAGATGCTATTAAACCAGAGAAGGGATGATTCGATTAATAACATAGTTGTGAAAAATAAGAGAGAACGAGAGGAAGGGTAAAAAAAGGGAGGCAAAGAAACACACACACACACACACACACACACACACACACACACACACACACCCCACAGAGGAGAAATGGGATGGAGGAAGCAAGAGACTGAGGAGGAAGAGAAGGAGAGAGACTATGAAAGAACCAGTTTTTCAGTAAAGAAAAATTGAAGGGCTATAGCAGATTCTGTGGGTTAGGACCCGAAATAGAAATTGCCGTACTGATACATAATTTTCCTAGAAGTAAAACTGGACTTTAGATTAGATTGGACATCCATGCTTATTAAATGAATACTCTGTAGGAAAATGACAGAGAGGAGGAGGATGAAAGAAGACAAGCAGGAGACAAGATGCATCCAAATTATTAAGTGGTCTCTACCAGATCCAGAGGCTCTACAATGTCCCTTCTGGAGGAAATGAGTAGAGCCAACTTTAAAAATACACCTCTGTTGCATGTGATAGTGCACAGATTAATTAGAGCACTTTGAAGGTTGAAGCAAGCGGATCTCTCTGAATTCAAGATCAGCCTAGTCTACTTATCAAGTTCCTGGATGTCTACTTGGCCTCTGGCACCAGTCTAATAGAAACAGTGGGCATCTATCTCATTATCTCAGGACAGGGTAGGAGCAGAGATTATCCACATTCCCCATTGGTGTGTAGCATAAAGGTACTACTTTTTTTTTTTTTTTTTTTTTGTCTTGTGCTTGGCTAGAGTAGGTATTGCCTGTCTAAGTGTCTGTCTTGCTGGTTTTTCTGGCTAGAAAAAGCAAAGTATTTTTGGTGTTGTGATGTGTATAGAAAGAATAAAAAGTAAAATTCACATCATATCCTTGATAACAATTGCATTCAATTCCTTATATCAGCACAGAGAGAATTCTTATGAAGAGGAAGGGGAATTTATTCAGTTAGTGAACTGAGCATGGGGTTGAACCTAGCTACCCATCCCCCTCAGGAATGAACTGCATTACTCTTCTCTCTCAGTCTCTGAGTATCACTGGAGATCACAGAGTGATCTACACCTTCAGCATATCTTGTATATTGGGGTTATTATTTTAACATGGATTTAAAGGTTTTAATTTATTGTCTCACTTATAGTTACTTACTATATAAAAATCCAAAAGACACAAAACTGTCAAGAACACAAAGATTACCACCATTAATAATTATATGGACATTTTTATTCTTTGTGGATGTGCACAAAGGTATAGCGGTGTATAAGTACACACAATTGCAATTAAATATAGAAATATTTCATGTGCTTTGCATATAATGTAAATTGTGACTATTAAACCAAGTATATTAACTACGTAAAAATAATTCTTAATGGCTATACAATTTAACACTTGATATATTTACTTTAATTTAGTTAACCATGACCCAGTAGTTGGAAGTCAGAGGATATTCTTCTATATTTTTTCTCTACTGAATAAATAATGCCTAGAATAATCCTCTTTCTACATAATTGATGTTTACCTAATTCTTAATTCTTTCCAAAGTACATAATACTATAAGATGAATGACTGAGTGTGTTGATAACTTAACATTATTTGTATAGATTGAATTATGTCTCTGTAAAATTTATATATTTAAATACCAACTCTTAGTACCTCAAAATGTAGCTACTTGGAGACATTATTTAAAGAAATAATCATATTTAAAGAAGCCAGTAGAATAGTAAGACTACATGAAAGCAAAAAGCATTGAAAACAGGAAGAGAGAGTGATTGGAAGGGGCAGGAAGGGGAAGGGAGCTTGAACAAGGATATACACGAATAAAAAATATGACTTTATTCATAATAGAAAAAGAGAGAAAATAGGAAGTAGATGCCATTGATAAAACAATTAGAAAGGTCTCAGCAGGATTCAGTTTTGCCAACACCTTCATCATAGACAGTCTACAATATGGTAAAAACTGAGTGAATCAAGCCACCCTACAAGGATGCTTTGTAATAATAGCAACTTTATCACATAACACAAATAGTAATGAATATTCTCAAATATATTATGAGATTGCTTTTCTACAAATTCAAAACAATAAATAGTTGGTTGAAAAAACATCTTAATACTTTGGAAGAATATATTTTGTATATACTTTAGAAGATATGAAATAAGAAACTATGTATAAAATCACATCAGGAATAAAATGATCATTTTCTAAGATAGACGTGATAATAACGATTGTAATAGAGAAAAACTTCTATTTCTAAATCAAACCTGGACGAAAGAATGTTAGATCATTTATAAATGCAAAGCCTCAGGGAAGGCATCTGATGTCTCTGGATCATAGCTCTCACATCATTAAAATGAGAGAGTTATCCTTGATAGTTTTAACAGGTAAGTTTGAAATTATATCATTCTGCTATCACAGCTCTTTTTATTCCCATCATTATACAAGATCACAATATGTCATCACATGATACACTGTGGGCTATACTGGTGTCCTTCCCAAGACCTGGACTGTACATGTTCTGGTAGATAGAAAAACTCCCAGGGATGAACTGAGGAAAACAGAATGGAAAATCCAGGGCTGTGGCTGATTGGGAGATCTTTTCATGCCATAGTTTGCCTGTCTCTGTTGTTTTTAAAACCCTTTGCAGGGTAGCCCAGGATAAAAAGATGTAACAGATACTAAGCATATCCATAAGTGTGTGTCCTCACATCCCATTAATGGAAAAAGGAATAAAAAGGATGCAGATAAAGTCATATACCATAAGCAAGAGTATGTATAAAGCCTCCAGAGAACAAACACCAAACAAGCTCCTGCCTGTTACAGGCTCATTAATTATAATTTAAAACTCTCTTTGGGGGAATTCCAGGGAAGGAAAAAGAATTCCTCTTCAATTTAAAATATTTGTACCCTATAGAACAACAATTTCAACGCTGTCTTTGAGGTCATAGCTAACATCCATTCATTACTCCACAGTCTGTGATCATGACATAGCCATAGATAAGAAAGAGTCTAAGCTGGCTGCTGTGGCTTATGATGCAACCTCAGGACACAATAGGTGGCCACAAAAGGAATCATGTGGATATGAGCCCAGTCTGGGTTACACAGTGTGTCCTGGTCTCAACAAGGAGATAAAAAAATAAAAACTAAAAAATCAACCATAAGAAATCCCAGAGAAGCTATTCTGCTTCAGCACCTCACCTGTGAATGTCAGCTGTTTACATTGGACTAGTATAAACATGCTAGTCATATGTCCCTCAAGAACATGTTTCCAGATAACAGATGGGACTGTGTCCCACCTTCCTCAGTGACACTGGACCTTGTGATACAGAAAATGTATCACCATGCTACTATTGCACAAAACAATTTTAAGCTAAAACTAAAAGAATTTAGAAAAAGAAATATTGGTTTGAGATTATTTTCAAATATATTTAAATTCTTTCAAAAGCACAGCAGTACCTTAAATATATTTAATTACATTTATAAGAATACAAAAGTCATTGGCTTCAGTGTGCATGATCATTTTCAGCAGTAAATCATGTACCAGTGATACTTACAAAGCAGTTCTTATCAAAATTTCTTTTCCAATGTTTCTTGTCTAGTTTCTTGGCCAGAGTGGAACGCAGTATTGCATGAGATTGCATTCGAGGATTTAAAGCCAAGATACTCTGAAAACAAGAAAAACAATACACAAACATAAGTAACAATGTTGGCATTGAAACAAATCAAAATTTCATTTGCATTAGCTCGCTTCCCTTAGGAAAGATTTAACTACAAGGGCAATCCCACGTGATTCATGAGATAGAAAAAAAAGCAAATGTAACCTAAGCAAATTAGAAAATAATTCAAAGGTCATATAATGATGTTAAAGAAAATTAATAAGAAAATCTTAGACTTAAACCAGAACCTATATAAAAATATCACAATACACAAATGCACATGAAAAGCTAAGAAGATCTAAGCTTGTAAAGAACAAAACCAAGCAAATAAAATAAAACACCATTCCTATCATATCTGGATAAAATGTAAACATAGTAACTCCTAATATCCTTTCTAATAATTGTCAAAAAATTCTTGTCCAGTGGATACATCTACAAAACATCTCCTACACCTAAGACTCAGGAAACATTGTAGAAGATGGGGTGGGAAGACTGAAAAGCTAGAGCATCAGGTTGTTTGCTAGGAGATTGTGTCTACTGGTAATGTCAGAAGCAACACACAAGCAACACACATAGAGCTTCTCCAGCCTGACTGCCTGAAGATGAGCCAAATAATTACAGCAATGTGCCCCAAAATGAACAGAAGAAAATCATAAGGCTCCAACCTTACACAAAGAACAAGTAATTAAGGATGTTTATATTGGGAAAGATAGTCTTCCCCAGGGAAGAATACACCAATTGATTATCCAGTACCAAACAATCTGCCCTGAAAACATAGAGGCTGAGCAGATTATGTTTACTATATAAATGTGTGTGTGTGTGTGTTTGTATGTGTGTATGCATGTAAATATATGCATATAAAATAATGAATGAAAGAAGAAACCATGAATTTGATGAATTTGAAAGGAAGCTAATAAGAATATGTGAGAAAGCTTGAAAGAAAAATGGAGGAGGGAGAAATGATATAACTATATTATAATCTCAAAAAATATAATAATAATAATAAATTAACATGATCAACATTAATAAAAAGACTTTATTTTCACCAGAAAGGAAATTCTCCAGTGACAAATGCTTGGGTTCAACCTAGTCAACGTTTTTGCTAATACCTATGAGCAAATTTGACATTGTAAAAAGCAACTATCTAAAAGCAGGAGGAAAAGAGCAGAAAATATTTTAAAAAGGGGGCTGTAGATATGGCAGTGAGTAAAGTGCTTGCTGGGAAAGCTTAAGAATCCACGTCTAGCTCATCAGGACCAGGTATAAAGCCAGGCAGGTGTGGTGGCTGCCAGTAACTCCAGCCCTTCAGAAGCAGAGACTGAGATCTCCAGGGCAAGCTAGCTAGCATGAACGCCTTGAACTTGTAAAATCCAGATTCAGCAAGACATACTGCTTCAATACAGTGGAGAGTGATTTTGTAATACACCTACCGTCAACTCTGTGGGGCCACACGCACACACATCTGCATACAGATGTGCATAACAAATGAGTATACACCTGTGCATATAACATGTACAGCATACACAAACATACAAATCACTCATAAAAATGATAGAAAAGAGACAGAGGTTTTACGTATTTAATGAAATTGGTTGTAATTTATTTTAAATTAGTAAGAAGTGTAAAATCAAAATGGCTAAATTTAGAGATTTCATTTCAGATATAAACCAAAAACTCTGAACAAGAAATCTTAGTAGCAACCAACCCTTATTGCAGTCACCTACAAAAGAATGTGTCTAAAAGCTCTTCTCTAATGAGATTTCCCTGGCTAGATCTGCCATTTTGGTTCAGAGCCCTGAAATATCTCTAACAGTTAGGCTACTCTGAGCTTCCTTTCTTCATACACTGAGAGCACTTGCAATTAGAGAATTGGAAATTTTTTGTTACTGCTTTAAATTTATTCTTCTATCATGCATCATATCGTAACCACAGATTCTCCTGCCTCCATTCCTCCCATTTCCACCACCCCATTTACCTTCACCCCTACATCTACTCCTTCCTCCTTTCCCTCCAGAAACAATAGATACTCCCAGAGATGTCAACCAAACATAGCATAACAAGTTACAATACGACTACACACCAACTTTCATAGCAAGGCTAGATAAGAAAATAGAGTAGGAGGAATGGGGTCCCAAAAGCGGGCAAAAGAGTCAGAGACATGCCCCACTCACACTGTTATGAGTCCTACAAGAACACCAAGCTAACAACCATAATATATATGCAGAGAACCTGGTGCAGACCCATGCAACTCTGTGATTGTCACTTCAATCTTTGTAAGTCCTTATGGTCCTGCTTAGCTGATTCTGTGGGCCTTGTTCTCATGGTGTCCTCAACTCCTCTGGCTATAAGAGGAGATTTTACTTTTAATTGTCTGATATGCATTACCAAGGATACAACACATCTTATATCTGCAAGATGAGTGATTCTAAACTGCTAACTTGTGTGTGTGTGTGTGTGTGTGTGTGTGTGCACATGTGTGTGGGTGCGTGTGTACTGGCTATATAACTCTCAGGGAACTCTTTTCCTTTTTACCTCAACTGGAAATGCACCATAAGAGCTACATCTGGTTCTGATAAGAGCTACATATAGTTCTGATAGGAGTCCTGAGAATCAAGTTTCTATTGTACCTGATAATTCCAGAAATTTCCTTCACCCTAGGTTTTATGATTCCTTCAAAATTAACCTACCAAGCTCATTTTTCCACATATTAAAATGAATCCTTACGGGGATTTTCTAAAACTCTCCATAACATCAAGAAAACAAAGTTTTATACCTACTAAATATGTGTTAACAATGTCCTTCCCACCTTACACTATTCACTTCTATAAATTTATCTAAATTGATCATTTTCTAGGTGATAATTTAGATGATTTGTAAGAATATTTATCATATGATAATACAAAAGATTTTAAGTTGTAAGAAGTATAACATTGCCTAAGATGAATTTTGTACTTAGTATATAAGGATAAAGATCAGAAAAGGATACTTTTGATACTGCATTTGATTTTAGATGGTAATAGTGTCACCCACCTTAAGGTTTTAGAGTTTTAAAATACTTTTACATGCATTGTATAATTTAAATTAAACACATCTATCAACTAAGCCTTTTATGGCAAACCATTTATAAGAGGCTGAAAATCTTCCTTAAAAATATAGAAGTAACATGTTAGAGAATTCACTAGGGAGAACAGAGGAGCAAGTCAATCAAGTCCTGAAGAAAAGTCCTCAAAGACATGCCTCAGAAGCAACTCCTACAAACAAGTCCATACTCAATTGAAGCATACCACGAGGCAACTGATACTTCAGGGAACTATTCAAAGTAGGAACTATGTGTGCTAGCAACAAGAACAGACAAAGATTCAGAGGGAAGTGAAAAAGGGTGAGCTGACTCAGTCTTGAGGTTGGGGGGAGAAAACTGGATCTGCTAGGAGTGGAGGCTGAACTAAGCAATATTGGGACAAGGGGACCATGAGACTGCCTGCTGCCTGCCCAGGGAGGGGATGGGGAGTTGTGGAGAAGAAAGAATGACCTGATGTGGTGGGAGGGGGAAGGGACCTTGAATAAGGATATACAAAGATAGAAAGTGTGACTTCTTTGTTAATAATAATAATAATAATAATAAAGAAAAAGGGTGAGTACAAGAGTGCCACTGTACAAACCCAAGGACACACATAGCCCCTGGGGAAGCCCAAAAGAATACATGAGTATGGAAAAGGGACTTGTATGAAGTGGGTAGGGTGAGCATCCACAAGAATGGAAGAAAGATAAAATGTGGTGCATATGAGAGTCATCTAAGTCATCTATGACATTTCAAAGAACAAATTTAACCAAAGTTATCTAAAAAAAATGACAAACCCCAAAATGTCTAATTATCACAAAACACCTCTGCTCATGTCCAGTGATGTGCCATATAAAGATGTCAGAGGTTCAGACTGTAGGAGAAATAAGATTCCCTAAATCATCTACACAGTCACTAAACAAAATACAAGTCCCTGTTCTGAGAGGACAGGATTAGTATGGCAAATTGCCATATCAAAAATTTCAAGGTTTCAAAATAAATATATATTTATGTCATTATCTACGGGTAAGAAGTTGTTGAGGATGGCCCCCAAAAGTTGTATGTTAGAATCTTGGTGTCCAGTGTGGAAACATTGAATGAGTGATTGGGCGTTCAAGAACTAGTTTCTGGTTGGAGGATTCAAGACCATCCTCTGATGCCATCTGTCAAGATGTCATAGAGAGGAGAGAAGCCTTGGGTTACACTCCCAAATATTAATAACACAATAACAACAGCAAAAACAAGAAAGGACAATGGCCAACAATAAAGGTTATATACTCGTGGAACTCTAGAATCTATGCTTCATCACCAAGTGGCACATTATAGACTCAATAATACAAATAACATGAAATAATAGGCACATTTTTTAAAACTAGCATATGAATTATCACTTTTTCTAAGTGGGAGTGGCCATACTAATTTCAGAGCAAACTTGAAACAACAAAGCCTTACTATGTAAAGAGAGATATTTTACAACAAAACGTCCTACCCATTGGGAAACTTGAACAATTCAGAATACATCAGTCCAAATCTCCTGTTTGGACACAATCTTCTGATTCCCAATTATTGAGTAGACTGAAGAAAATGAAGAAACAACAAAAGCAGAAAACAGATTCTTCTTAGGTATGTGTGCGAAGCTTTCCAAGAAGAAATTATGCTAATTTAAAAACAAGCCTCTTGTCTGTGGAGATGCCTCAGTGGATAAAGCCTTTGACATGCAAGCATAAGGATCTGAGTTCCAATCCACAGAACCCACATAAAGCCATACATAATAGCATGTCAGCAAGATGAGACGTAGAGAAAGGAGAATTAGGTCAACTAGCCTAGTGTACAGGACAGTGAACAATGGGAGTCCCTGTCAAAAAAGATAGATGGCAAGGACTGACATCCAAGGTTATCTTCTGATTCCCACATATATAGTAAACAAATGTGCCTACAGTCACAAGCATAAAAACATCGCTTACACACACACACACACACACACACACACAAACGCCACGCAGCACGCACATACACATCTAATATGAACATGAAAGAATGAATAGTAGTCATCTAACATAATGACAAAGTGACAACAGGAAGATACTCAAATGAATAATGGGTGTGGGCACTATAAATATTTTTTTTTAATTTTAAATATTATTTTAATATTTAAAAACAGAAAGTTCCACATATTGGATGCTTGAATTCTCATGAAATGTCCAGGATAGGCAAATCTGCAGAGAGAAGCAGCAGATGGGGGCTGCCTAGAACAGAAGAAGGTAGGAAGTGGAAAATAACCACTGAAACATATACGTTTCTTTGCGGAGTGATGAAACATGACTATGTATTGGTAGCATAACTCTATGAATAACTAAATAGCAGAATGTTTTCCCTTATTTGGGGAGTGGCATGATATGGGAACTATATCCTGATAAATTTGTTACTAAAGATTAATAAATACAGCATTCAAAATTTTAACTGTACACTATATTTATTTTCATTTACAAATTTGGGACCTGTTTTGCCTTCATAAATGTGATAAAATTACTTTTAGTCATTCTTATAAACAACAGGCATGTTGCATTTTCACTCTATCATGTTAATTTTCTGTCTTCCAAATGGGACATTCACACTAAAGTTAAATGATTACTTTTTGCAATGAAAAATTCCAAAGCAGATATCAAGTTAAGAAAAATCAAGAATCTCATTTTATAGAAAAAATTAAAAATAATTTCTCATTACAAGTATAATAATTTGGCTTATCTTTTCAGATTTGAATCACTATAGTATCATAGGGTTACATAAGTCACTAAATAAAAAATATTAATTTAAAAATATTCTATCCAACATTTAATGCAAGCAAACTAGGAATAAAGCAAAATATGGCTGTATTTATCTTACCTTTTACATCTACAATCCATATTGTGATAAATGATTACATTTATCTCTGCCGGCATAGTAATGTAACTTTTGGAAATAAACATTCTGAATGTAATTTATTGGCTGCTTATCATGGTTACTTTTCTTTCACATAACACAAACATAAAGAATAACATAGCATGAAATATTGGGTTAACCTTTTATGAGAAGGCATTGAGTTGAATTCAATAGATCTAGGGTAAAAATAAATTGGATTGTAGAGAATGGTTACCAAAGATTTGACTTAATAATTTCCCAGATGAGAAGTGATATAAAATAAGTATACAGGATATAAATGGTTGAGAGCTGCTCAAAACAATTTTCCAATGCAAGACTTTTTAAAACTGAAAGTCAATATCATCAATAAGTAAGCAGCTGGCTGAATAATAAGAGAAAGTTCTAAATTACATTCTTCCTAAGAAATGACCAAAGCAAGGGCCCTACCAGGTCACAAGGTCCCCTTTCTGGATAAATTGAGCACTTTAAGAATCCCATTAACCCTTTCAGGTATCAAATTACTGCTAATGGAGCAGGAGGCGGGGGTTCTCTCTTCAAAGACTCTGGCTTTAGGTTTTTCAGTCAGTTTTGGTAGTATTGTGAGAATCTAATCATGAGCATAGAGGTGGAAAAAAATAATTTGAGAAAATTTCATGGCATTAATTTTGTTTGGTTTCTGAAATGATGTAATTGATTCAAACCCACTCTACACAAAGTGGAGGAGTTATGTGTTGTCACTGGTTTCTGTGAACATTATGCATAGAGGCATCTGGATCCCTGAAGCACACACACTGCTCGTTTGTACCTAATGCATTTTATGCCTCATTCTAGAGAGTGTGAAGAGTGGCCATATTGACTGCAATCACATGCCTTCTCTGCCTGAGTGAAAACACTAATCCTTGGTCAAAACAGACTGGACCCTGATATCCTTTGGGAGCTCAAATTCCAGTTACAGAACACCACTTCTGAATATTGGCATGGAGATTGGTTTTTAAAAGTATAGAAATAGGCAAAAAAGACAATGGTAGCAACCAAAAAAGGAAACTATAAATAAGACAGAATGAAAAGAAGAAATGTATCTCAGAAGAAATCAAATCAGTCATGGGTTCCTGAATTTATCATAGCTCCCTGACCTGCAATAGCAAAGACAGATTGCCTGAAAATGCCAATATGTTCTTCAAAAATTAGTATGGCACTATCAGAGTGTCATGAAATTCAAATACACATTTTATTGTCCATTACAGGAATAGACAATGTAGATAATGTTTTGTAATACATAGAACTGTACATACATAACTCATGAACTTTGGACTAGACACGTTAAGGTGAATTTACATTACATTTTCATTCTAGGAAAGACAAGTCAGATGAAAAAGATGACAAATTTGTAAAACATCATGAAACTCATCAACTGGAAATGAGTGAACCCTTTTAGGATGCTAGTCACATCACCTGGGAAATTCAATTCATTTATATTGAACAAATAGTTAACCTAAGTAAAACAGTCCATACATCTTAAAACATCTCATCTGTCATGTTACTGTGTAACTAAGCGATCTGAGTTCTATTGTTCGAGTCTTTAGACTGTCTTTGCCAGCTTTTTTCCCCCTGTGGAAGTTGGTTTATCACTTTAGTCAGTTATGGCACACAGGGTATGAGCAGAGAGAAAGCAAAGCTGTTATAAACCCTACCCTCATCATCTCCTCTCTCAGACAGTGCTACCTGCTTTGCCAGAATTTTTATATGTGGTTCTTTAACTTACAAACAATGACAACTGAATAGACTAACTTTAAGAAAGTTCATTTTCTTTTAAAAGACAGAAAATCCATACAAAGAGACACACATGCATATTTACGTATATATTATATTAACATATGTGTCTTCCTTTTTCCCCATGGTACTAGGGACTGTACCCCAAGTCTCACACTGGCTAGGCAACTGCTCTACCACTGAGCCAGTTCCCAATCCATTAACAACATAACACAGGATCAAAGCATGAAAACTATTTTGGATAGAGACATTGGTCCCTCTGATTAAGATATATCCCCTCAACACCATAGATGAAAGCAATAAACACTTCTTTCTCCCAGTCATGGAGGCAGATAGTCCAAGGTCAAATTTCTGTACAATTTGGTCCTTGGTGATGGTCCTTTGGTTAGCCTATAGATTACTCTTTCACCGTATATCTCTATGTGAAGAGAGAGCAAATCTTCCAGTCTTTTCTCATAAGGGCTCTAATGCCACTATAAGAGTCTCACCCTAATGAGCTTATGTAGCCCTAATTGTCTTCAGAAGGTTTCATATCCTGATACTACACACTGGGAATTAGGAACAAGAGCTTTCACGATATACAACTAGTCTATAATAGACCTAGAAAGATCCTATTGTGTGTGCAACCATTAAAATGTTGTATATAATATATATCAGCACAGGCAATAGTTTTCTCTTTCTATTTCAGATGGAACCAAATCAACTCTCCAAGAAACTACAGAACCAAAAAAGTTAGCATTTCATAGTATTGCTTTCATTTAAGAAAAATATTAAAAGCAATGTTATCAAAGAAGTTAACACCAGCTCTTAATTATTTCATACTTTCATTCTTTAAGTAATTTAAATAAGAAAACATTAAGAATATATACTAATATATTATACTAGCTTGGCTATTTATATTAGAGATTAAAAATATATATCATGGGGAAACATTATATAAGAATATAAAAAGTATATGAGGAAAGAATACATATTGTATCACATTGATTGGCTCACGATGCCTAGAGCCATTTGAATTTAGGAGGTAAATGTATATCACCATGCTAAAAAATAAAATGACACCAGTCAACAAATAATAAAACTGGGGAAAAGGATGCAGAGACCAAAGACAAAAGCAAGACCAGGGTTGTGCTTAGAATTTTGAAAACTCAATGAGTTTCTTGCTTTTCAGAATCAAAAACTAATAGTAAATAAATATACTTACTAAGGTGCACCAACTATAGGAGTAGCCACCCAAAAGAAACACATAAAATACCAAGTAGTTTGCATTTAAATAAGAACTAAAGTGATCAAAGGTGACTTTTCTCTTTTAGGTTTTATTAACAGGAGGATGTTCATAAGGAATATGCTCTGAGAATGATATTAGTATGGTCAGTTGGGGGGCTAGACTCTTTATGGACCTTGGAGTGAGTCTTAGCTCATAATGTTTATGAATGTAGAGCGTTCTTATTTCAATCTTGTATCCAGAAGCTTGGTTTGGTGTCTCTGCTATTAAAGAATTCTCTCCCTCACTTTATTTCACTTCTCTTTCTTTTGTTTCCTTTCTTTCTCTTATGTGTATGTTCATATGTGCATACACATGTAGAAGTAAACCTGCATATGTGTTTGTGTTTGTGTGTGTGTGTGTGTATGTGTGCATGCACATATAGAATTTTGAAGGCAATGTCATGTGTTTTCCACAATCACTTTTCAACTTAGTTTTTGAGGCAGGTCTCTCATTAAACCTGTTGTTTGTAGGTTCTGGAGGATCAAACTAAGGTCTTCACTTTTATTTCATAATCAGTTTATGAATTTAGTCATCCTATTAACCCAAGGCCTCACCTTCAGGACATTATCATATCTTTACTACAATAAATTCTCTACTTAGCTAGGCAACAATAAATGGCTCTTGATTCTTCCCTAATGCAGTCAGTCATTGTAATACACTACTATGTAACCCAGCCACATGTATATTTTATCATGATTTAAATTTATTTGAATCAAAACCACCAACACACTGTTTTTCTCTATACAAACTTATAGTATCTCTCTCTCACCAAAAATACCACATTTTCAATTGTAAGTCAGTATTTACACTGTGGAAAGTCTATATGGATTCTCTTTTCTTTATAAAACTCACACATGCCTGTTCTTGTCAGTCACATACTGTTGAACCTATGATACTCCTACTTTTTCTGTTTGCAAATGCCTTTTGTACAAAGACCAAACTCCAAGTTATACTACTCACTACTCACTCCAGGCTTAAAATCCTTTTTTCCCCCACAAACTTTTCCTTGAATAGCCAGAAAGCTTGCTTTATGTTAGAACAAACACTTTAAGCTCTAATTAAAACCTCTTGGTTCCAAAACTTAATAATCAGCTTTCCTTCTGCTATGTTGTACCTATGCGCCTCAAAATAAACATGGCACTATTACTCATAGGACACAGGGCAGGATTTCATGTAAGTATGCCTTTTTCTCTCACACTGCTTGGTGAAACTCAAAAAGAAATAAATAGATAAACATACACATACATACGTTAATGAGAAAAAATACTAGCAAAAAAAATTAATCAAAACTTCTGCTGGGAGAGAAGGCAAACAAAATCCTGTTTCTTTTTGGTGTCATTCTCTTTCAGTTTCAGAGAACAAAGGAGGTAACATTCTCCACTTGTCAGCTGTTACAAAGATTTCAAGCCTTGTAATGATTAACAGCTCTGAGAAAGGAGGGAGGTCCCTTGGCCTCACTTTCCTGCAGAGTTGTAACAGCTGCTCACTTGCTGAAGCAGCAGAACAGAGCTGCTCCAAAACCAACCCTTTCTGATGGGAAGCCCAACACAACACCAAGCTTATTGACTCTTGGATGTTCTAGAGCAGAAGTTTCAAATTTCACTACATAAAGTCTAAAAGACATGCCTCCCACCAAAGCCAGAGAAGCTGCAAACCACCCGAGAAAGAGATGTGATGAACGTAAAAGGATGTCAAGCATGTTCACACACTAAAGCATAGGATCCATAGCAGCAAAGTCAGTCTAGGAAATGGTTTGTGTCTCCATTGCACCATTAAAATTTCAAAAGTTGATCATTTAAAAAGATATCCTGTTGAAAAAAGAAACTTTATAACTATTAGCAAGAAAAGTACAGAGATTATCTAATGCCTGACAGATCTATTTGTAACAGAAAAATATGTTGCAAATATATGTTTAAATTAAGGGATAAAAGGATATTTGCTTATATGTTCTTGATTTTATAAGGAAAATCAAATCTAGGATTGATACTATGTCTATTAGAAATTGATACTTTACTGTATTAAATAATTTTAAAATAACACAGAATACATACATATAATTACTCTACCACTTTTGCTCTCCTAATTTAAGAATGGTAAATTGGTTTTGTTATTGAAAATTTTTTCAATAAGTAAATAGATAACCCCAATGCAAGCATGAGGTGTATGTGTGTGTGTGTGCATGTATATGTGTGTATGTGTGTGTTGTGTGTGGGCATGTGTGCTTGTGTGTATGTGTGTGTGTATTGTATGTGTACCTGTGTGTGTGCATGTGTGTATCTGTGTGTGTGTGTGTGTATGTGTGTGTGTGTGTGTGTACCAATGGGTTTATTAGGCTTATTTCAGGAGCATTATGACAGGTTACTTACAAGAGTGTGTGTAACCCCCAAAGTCCTATCCCATCAAGGGGGAAGAAAAGCAAAAAACAAAAAACAAACAAACAAAATCCTCTTGGAAGCCATATTATGCAGTCCTGCCTGTTTAAAAAGTACTATTTACAAGGGGAAAACGTAGTGTGAAATCATATTGAAAGACTCCAATTCCCCTCCAAAAATAACCTAGTAATCCCAGTTCAGGACATAAATATCTAATATAAAATAACTTAAAATCTAAAGCAATATATAAAGTAATAATGACCCTATACTTGTTATTTTTATTGAATACTAATGAGCCTAAACTTTCCCCCAGCCTCACAGAATGGAATTAACCCTTCACATATTCTTTGGGTTTCCAATATTTAATTTATTATTATATAAATATACTCCAGTGTTTATTGAGTTTTCCCTCCTAATTCAGGCATGTCACACTCTTTGGCCTTTTACCCAAAGTTAGAAAATTTGCCCCAAAGGGAAACATTCCTCCATTGTTGGTGGGAGTGTAAGCTTGTTCAGCCACTCTAGAATGCAGTATGGCAGTTTCTCAGAAAACTGACTCAATCTCCCCAAGAATTCAGCAATACCACTTCTGGATGCATACTCTAAAGACATACATTTCCCACTCCAAAGGCATTAGTTCAACTATATTCATAGCAGCATTATTTGTAATAGCAAGAACCTGGAAACAACCTAGATGTCCCTCAACTGAAGAATGGATTAACAAACTGTGGTACATCTACACAATGGAATACTACTCAGCAGTAAGAAAAAAATGATATCCTAATATTTGCAGGCAAATGGATGGATTTGAAGAATATCCTCCTGAGCAAGGTATCTCAAACCCAGAGAAACAAGCAGGGGATGTATTCACTCATTAGTGGACTCTAAACAAAAAAGCAAAAAGCAAAGCATGTCCAAGCTACAAACCACAAACACTGAACAGCTTGGGATCTGAAACACCTTGGACTGGCACCTTGGATCCCACTCCCTCTAGAGGAACACCTGACCCAGTCTTGATGTTGGGGTGAGGAAACTGGATCTGCCAGGAGTGGATGCTGAACTAAGCCATATTTCGACCTTGGGGCCTCCTGCCCTTGTTGGGGAGGAGATGGGAAGATGTGGAGAAGAGAGAGTGACTGGAGGGTGTAGGAGGGAGAAGGGACCTTGAACAAGGGATATACACAGATAGAAAATGTGACTTTATTCATAATAATAAAAGGAAACAAAAATGTTGAAGAAGAGAAAAGGGTGCTTTAAAAAAAAGGAAGCTGCTTTCTCTGCACTGCTTATTTAGTCAAGTAATGTTTTATCTTTCTTAGATCTCTGATGGAGCTGAAGACTAGATAGCTATTCAATTTCTATTCAATTCACTGATTTGAAGGGTCTAATTAAATAATTTTTATGTCCTTACATAATACAACCATCAAGATATTATATTTTAGAACATTTTGTAGACACCTTCCTGAGAAAATAAGCCAAGTACCTATCTACAGTTATTCCCCATTTACTACCACCCCCCCCCACAAATCTGGAGGTGACCATTCATTTTTCATTTGGAATCTATGAAACTCCTGGAATCCTGTTCACTTCCCAGTGCTGGTATTACCAGCATGCATGCATGCTGATGCATAGTATTCATGTGGGGGCTGGGACTTTGAAGTCAGGTCTTATTATATTCACAGTTAACACTATTAATCATTGAGCCATCTGCCTTGAATCTGGTGATATATTGTATATTTAATAAAATTAGCCAGCAATTTTACTTCCTGGTTCAACTCTGCTAGAGTTAGGATTAAAAGTGTGAGCTACCACTACCTGACTGTTAGGTCTTGAACTTACAGACATCTGTCTCCAGCATGATGGAATTAAAGGTGTGAGTTACCACCACTCCCTGACACTCATAGCTTGCTGTGAGTGATTCTGTCCTCTGAAATTCCAGAGTAATTTTATTAAATATATAATATATAAATCACTACGATAGAAAGTGTAGCAGAACCAGTTGGGTAATCAGAAAGAAGTAGATGAGTGCTGGAAGAGGAATAGGAAAGGGTAATGGGAGAACTCACATGATTCTAATGGGTTTGAGTATAAAAAACAGTCAAAACAAAAAGTAAACAACAATAACCTAACCAGTCTATTGTCTTTTAATGAGACTTAAGTAATGAATAAACAACCAGATGGTTATTTGCACAATTGCCATTTTTACCGTTCTGTAATCCTTTGTGAAATCCTCTATATATTTCTACACCCTTTCATTTTTTCCTATGCCTAGAGGCCATGGTTGCCTCTATATTATCCTGTGGTGTGGATCAGCTTGTGACAAATTCTGCTTCTGCGTACGTGAGGAGGCCATGATTTCACCTTATTTTTGAATAGTAATGTCACTGAAACTGAATACAGGATTCACAAGTGAGAGTGTCTGTCTTGTAAAGAAGTGTGTTTCTTTGTTGTTTTCTCACTTGCATTGATTGCAAGGAGGAATTGGCAGCTTTCTTAAGTTGATGTGCAAGTGTGTGTTGCTGTTGTTTTGTTTAAGTTGAGGTCTCTTGTATCTCAAATTAACTTCCAAGTCCTCTAGGTCACTACATAACCAAGGTTAATCATGAATTTCTGATCTTTCTGCCTTCCTCTCCTGAGTGCTAGCTCACAGATCTGTGCCACCACATCCAATTTGTAAAATATTAGTTCCTAAACCCATGAATTCACTCATGGTAGGCAAGCACTCCACCACCTGAGCTACATCTCAAGACCAACAGCCTCATTTTTGCTCACTGCTACCTATTTACTTTTTTTCTCCTCTTCTAGATGACATGAAGCATCACCTAGATGACATGGGTGATTTGATGATGCCTCCTTGATGTAGGTTTCTACCTATTTCATCTTGGACTCCACTAGGCTTCTTAACTCTTTGGATTTTTATTTCAAATAAATTTTCTCTCCTTGACCCTTTCCACCACAACTGTCTTTGAAAGAATCAATTCACCTTAGGCACATTAAGATATTCAAAATTATCCTGCAGGTAACTGACAATTTTTGTCTACTACCTACCATCTAGAGAGGAAATGTTTTCCTCATTTCTGTGCTTCATTGGGCTTTCTTGGACTGCCAGCCCCCAAACCACGACATGGAGAACTTATAATGAGTTATGAATTCTCAGCCATATCTTTGTCCCACTAGCCCTCATAACATAAGTTGTTTTCTCTCTATCTACAGTTTGCCTCAGGGCCTTTTCTCCTTCCTTTCACTCAGTCTGTCCTGCCTTTACTGCCTTTTCCAAGTCTTTCTGGCTGGCAGCTGCCTGACTGGCTGACCAAAGGCATCTCCTTCTCCCTAATTCTAATTCTCCCCTCTTTCTCTAGCCTGCATTCCTCCTCCTCCTCCTCCTCCTCCTCCTCCTTCTCCATTCTCTCTACCCACCAGTCCCACCTACCCCTCTACCAATTAGCCATTGGCAGTGGAGCAGTTGATTAGACCAATCAGGTACCTTAGGCAGGCTAGGTAAAACAAATTCAATGCATCTTTACAGGGTTAAAGTAATATTCTGCAATATAACAAATTTAACACATCTTTACATGGTTAAAGTAACTATGAACCATAACACTATGCTTCATTTTCAATAATTGCTATTGCTGTCTTGGAACTGCCTTTTCTTCCACAATGCTTTGCTGTTCGTTAAACAAATTCAGTTCTAGAAGAACAATTGAATCCTCTTCTGTTTTCCTTGCTTCCACGTAGCTATTGTACAAATAAGCCAAAGCTGTAATATCTACTTTAATGTGGCACTTTATCCATCCTACACTTGTGTCTTTTTTAGATGTTTTTGATTCATTGAATTTATTTGATATATTTGATTATTTTGATTATTTTCCTATATCTTTTAGTGCCTAGAATATTTCCAGTTGGATGACGGGCATTGTGAATTTCCATGGACTGGATATGCAATGCTTATAAAATCCCTACAAACACTCTTGAGTTTTGACCTTAGACAAAATATGTAGAAAACATTCGATTCTTTCAAAGATTGGTCTTACAGTTTATGAACTAGGATTTCAACAGTTTTTTGTCTAAAGCTAATTATTTCCCATTGCTGAAGAAACTTTGGAGTACCTAATGTTCTATGAATTATAACATTTTTGAGTTTAGCAGCATGTTGTAGAAAGCAGGCAGAATCCCAGGTCACTGTGATTGAGAGTCCCCTCTCATTCTTCTCGCAGACTATTTTTTTTTTACCTACTTGTATTTATCCTTATTATCCTGTGGGCTATCTACGGGGAGCTCTATTCCTCTCTGAGTTATTCTCTGCTGTGTTATTCTGCTCTACCAACCATTACTGCTTTGGTATCCCAGAGTGAAGCAAAAGGATAGGCAGAGAGTAGGGTCTGAGATGCTTTGCACAGAGGCTGCAGAATTAGCACCTAAGAAAAGCAAACTGGCAAAGAAGGATACAAAAAAAAAACCATCCAGCCCAGCTGGATTGCATCTCTGACACAAGCATTCCAGTGCCCCATGAGTAGCTCAATATAATATTAAAATTCACATCTTTTGGTAGAGACTTAAGATGCTAATGGCATATGCTGCTCACACAGTTGTATGTAGGGTTACATGTAACAGAGCATTCTCAAAAACACACACATTATATGAGCTGAAAGGCCCATGTTATTCAAATGTGCTCCAAAGTTCCAGATATGATAACATAAAAACACCAGCAGGCCTTAAGATATCATTAGACTGTAAACTTTGTCTCTGTTGTAAGGTCCTATGTTTGCCCTTGGAGGTGCCTCCTCGTAACGGTTTCTGTTCAGTTGCTCATTGTGTGACACCAGAACCCGTAACCCATTGTGGTGGTTTGAATGAGAAAAGTCTCCCATTAGTCTCCAGCATTCAGATACTGTTTGAAAAGAGCAGGTGGCGCAGCCTTGCTAAAGGAATTAAGTCACTGGAAATGAAGTTTGGGATTAAAAAGTCCCCATCACTTCCAGTTTGCTCTCTCTGTGTCACGCTTATGGTACAAAATGTGAGCTCTCAGAATCTGGTTGCTCCTGCCATGCCTCCTGCCTGCTGTCATACCTCACCACCGTGATGGACTCTTGTCCTCTCCAGAACTAGGATATTCAAGACAAGACCCTTTTCCATAAGTTATTTTGGTAATGATGTTTTAACAAAACTAACAGAAAAAGAAATAATATATCCTTTCACAAGTAGCCATCTGACCCTGAATGATCAAGAGCATCTGTGAGGCACTGCATGGGTTCCTCCATGTGAAGTACAGCTTGTCTCTTCATATAGAACAGTGGGAAGAAACATATGGCATCCTTCATCTGATTTCCTTTTCTCAAGGATTATTTTCTTTTACCACTTGATAAGCAGTGTCTCCGAAATAATCGGCATTGGTCTATGTAGACTCCAGTGCAAACACAGGCATGGAAGGGCACATTTGCTAAGTGTATATTGCTATAATTGGGCATATTTCCTCAAAAGGTATACAGCCTCGTTTTGAAAGACAGCTAGGAATATCCCATCAGGAAAGATTTTTCTGTTTCTTTTATGCCTAAATCCTTGAGCTACAATGTACCAGTATCATATGGTATCTTGATTAAGGTTTTTCTAAGACCATGAACAAAAAGCAAGTGGGGAGGGGAATTAATTCAGCTTACACTTTCACATTGCTCTTCATTACTGAAGGAAGTCAAAGGAGGAACTCAAACAGAGTGAGAACCTACAGGCAGGAGCTTATGCAAAGACTAACTGACTTGTTCCTTGTGGCTTCCTCTAGATGGCTTGCTCAGCCTGCTTTCATATAGAACCCAGGACCACACATCCAGGGACCACCATGGTCTGGGCCCCTGCCATTGAACGCTAACTGAGAAAATGCCTTACATGGATCTCATGCTATGTTAAGTTGACAAAGAAAACCAGCCAGTACATGGGATTACATATGCTGTGATTAATAACTGTTGTTTGCTTTTTTTTCTGGCAGTATATAGTGTAAATATCTAAACCCAATCATACAACATCATCTTCTCATGTGGCATCAACACTTGATGGAGCCTCACTGACTTCCAGTTTCTCATAGGTGCTGCCCTATACCTCACGGGAAGTATGTGTCCCATTTAACTTCAGTGAAGAGAACTCAGGGATTCTGTCTGGTTTCCTCCAGACTGTGACCTATAAGCCCTTCCCTTTGAAGATTTTAATCTATCCTTTTGTCAAAATTCATTTTTAAATGACAGTGAAGGATTTCTCAACAACCCTCTCCCTGTATGGTCTTTTAAATAAATTTTAAAAATTTGTTTGTGTAGAAATACATGTACCACAGACCAAGGATGAGGGAGCTGCTTCTTCCCTTTCACCATATAGAACTCAGAACATCAGGTTTGACCTAAAGCTTCTCTATCCTCTTGACCATCCCACTGCCTACACCAACCCAATCTACTTTAATTAGAAATCTTATGTGAAGAAGGTAAAACCATATTTAATTTTGGAGTCATGAGCTTACAAATAGGAAAGGTTAACATATAACAGATTCTCTTGGGGGGGAAGCAATACAATATAGTATTTCAACTCTGTAGATTTGTTAATTACCTGTGGCTAGATAGCAGCCAGTATCAGGTGGAAACATGTCAATAGCAGAGCTTTACAAGGGCCCCACCTGATTGTCTGCAATCTTCTCCTGAGGCAAATCCCCACACCTTTTCAAAGGGCCAAGTTCTCAGTTAAAGTCTGTAAGTCCTGTCCTGTTGTTCCAGCAAGTAATCTAACTAATTGCAGTCTGTAAGAGAAATTTGGAAGTATACATTTTTGAGAGAGAAAAAAAGAAGTGCCCACTCTTTCCTTCTCCACTCTCTTTTTGGAATCCTAGCTTCCAACTTGAACAGAAAGGTGAGCATGAAATTATCACTACAGAATAACACAAAGCCAGCAAGAAATCAGAGGCATCATGTGCTCTCCAAATGCATCACTGGATTCCTTTTCCATGAAAAATAAAGGAATCGCTATCTTTTTTTAAGCCATCTTCATTCAATTTTCTTGGTTCTCACTCTGCCCAAGGGGGACTATGGTGGCTAACTAGGTAGAGGAAGTACTGATAGTCTAACCCACAGGTAAACTGTCCAAATTTAAAATGTACATGAACATGGGGATAAAAGCATTTGGCTCATGTACTTTAAAAGGCAAATGAGAAACCACATCAGCATAAGTTAGTGGCTTTCTTGAAATCCATCAAGATGTCAAAAATTCTAAACCAAAAATTACTCATTTCAAAAAATGATCAATGGAAATTCTGTTGTAGCAGCCCAGGAAGGGAAAAAAATAACCATGATTCATTGTAATCTCCATTGATTAACTATTAATAGTTTTCTCCATTTAAAGTGACATAAAATTTTTACAACATAGAATAATGATGTGAATAAAAATTTAGCCAACGTCTTCTTGTGTACTGTGTTCTGAAAGTCCCTCATGACCTGCATAATAACTCTTTCCATACAATCTATTCTCCCACCCATTCTTTGTGAAACCATCCATTCAAGAACCATACAATACATGCTGCCTATATCAGTAGGCTATGATTTAATTTCAGAAACTATCCTCAGTCTACCAAAGAATGTAACAAGACAATTCAACTCTTTCATTTAAAAAATCTATGTGTCCTTTTTAGAAAACTAAGTGAACCCATTTTTTTAAATAATTTTCTATCAGTCCACTGTTTTTAATATTTTAAAGATTTATTTGTATTTGTGTGTGTGTGCACATGGACATGTCAGGGTGTGTATGTGTGTGTGTGTGTGTGTGTGTGTGTGTGTGTGTGTGTGTGTGTGTGTATCCAGGTACCTGAGCCACTGGACCTGTCTGTAGGCTGCTATGAAGGTATCCAGTCCTCTGGGAGAATAGCATAGGCTCTTAGCCATTGAGCAGTCTCTCTGTCTCCCACTGCACTGCTTTAACTGATGCTGAATGAGGTTTTTGGGTATTCCAGCCACTTCTCTAGGAGATGGTTAAATTGATTTTCACCGTAATCTGATGGTAGTGATATTAGTATTGTGGTCTACAAATGAGGCAACAAAACTGCAGGATATAGCTAATTTGTATGTTTGGCCTCAGATTAGATTTTAATTTTATACAAATAATTGTTAGTCTTAATTTTTTTCCACAGTGAAAAATAATGTTAGAGTTACTTTTTTTCTAGTTCTCTTGTGATAAACTTTCATTCTTGTAGTCGAGACTGGCCCAGGCTTGCTTTGAACTCATGTCCTGCTTCTGTCTCTCAAGTTCTAGGACTGAGGCATGTGCCACTATATCCAGCTTACATTTTCACTACACTTTGACTGACTGATTGACCTGTGTGAGTTTGTGCATGCAATAGATCCCACAGAGGCTAGAGGACAACTTGTGGCAATTGGTTTCTCCATCATGTGAATCCCAGGCATCTAACTCAAGTCATTAGGCTTGGTGACACATGATTTACCTGCAGCCATTTCATCAGCCATGCTTTTCTGTAGTCACTGTAACTACTGACATCAGCTTGGCATTATGAAGGAACTGGAGAAACATGACCTAGAATATTCCAGACTTAAGAAAATTCTATCTATCAATTGGCCACAGCTCTACCCAAACTCCCCATAGAGGATAATTATGATTCAGTTGACATGCAGAAGAAAAAAAAATCCAAGCTACATTACAAGAGAAGGTCTTACGGGATTTAATAATAGTTCAGGTTGTGAAAAGACAGACAAGCAGAGATACCTCCCTTGTCAATTGTTTGTGATTATAGAGAATGACAGTCACAGGCAGTAAAGGTAGGACACAGAAATGGCTCAGGAAAGGGATCCCTGAGTGCTTCATGGCACATGACTAGACACCTGGTGTCATCCTACACATGACACAGAGGCCGAACATATACTACACTTTTTTTCCATGCCTTTGATGTAAATCTAAGCATCATATCTAAAAAGCTGATATATTTCTTTAATTGACATAATCACAGATGCTCTGCTATAGAAAATATAGTTGACAAAACAGAAATATCAAAGAATACTACTTACATTGCAATAGTAACTTAATGCCTAACACGTATCAGCTTATAAATAATTTTACATATTTTGAAGTCTCTAATTCTTGTGTTCCAATTGAATCTGTGTTTATTTTTTCTATTCACACATCTGTCTTCCCTTCTACACTTTTAGCTTACAGAAAATAACTGCCATAATTCATCTCAGAATCTATAGTAATATTACAATGCATTATTTAAAGAACCTCAGTCATTAATGTATGGGGACATAGGAAACTCTGTTACAGACAAGATTAGTGCTGCCGAAAAACAACCCAAGGCAGAAGCAGGATCAGGTGCAGGACTCCTGACTTGCTCTCATCACCACATTCATCTAAAAGCATTAGTACAAAGAAGGCCTGTGATATGTTGAATTATCTGCTATTTTATAACACCTATCAGCCTTCTCCATTAGGAAGCCACATAGAAAGGCAGAAAAAAAGCAAGAACCAATCCATCTTCTTAATAAGCTTCAATAGAAAGTGGAGGCAGATGATTAAAAGGACTTGAGTTGAAGACTATTAAAGTCACTAAATAATTGTATTAAATTGATGAAAATAAAAAAATAAACAAGTGTATTCAGAATATATATAAATAATAAAGGCCAGTCAGAAACATAAGAGGTTATACGGGATGTATCAAATGTAAAGCTAGGCATCTTTTCCACCTGAAAGAAACATTACATGCACAGATAGCCCTCCCTTTTCAAATTTATTTATTAGTATGTATTCATTTTCGTTTACTGTGTGTGTCTGAGTGTATGCATTGTGTGCTAAGTGCATGCAGTACCAGTAGTAGCCAGAAGATGGTATTAAATTACCTGAAAAGAGAGTTAAAGGCATTTGCAATACACCATGTGGGTGGTGGGAATTGAACTCAGGTCTTCTGCAGAAGCAGTAAGTGTTCTTTAGCCTTGAATCACCTCTCATGCCACAAAAATGGTTTTTAAGCTTTGAAGGATTGGCTGTACCATTGAAATGCTCATTATTTCAAAACTGAGTAAATAATTACTGTTCCCTCAACGTAAAACTTTGTACTGCTGACCTGTTCTTTATAGATTAATTCTGAGTAGACATGTAAGCTAATTACGCTATGTAAAGAGAAGAATTTCCATTATGTCAAGACATTACTTTAGAGTTATAATATTTTATTGAAACTAGATGTTTTTTCCTCAAAATACTACTCCCACTTCCTCCCTAGCTCCCATCCAATTAGAATCCAACACCTTTTTTCTCTCATTAGATAACAAACAGACATTTTAAATTCATTTTACTGTTTTTTTGATAAATACGAAATAAATAATGAAAAAAGATAACAAACAGATATCTAAGGGATAATAATAAAATAAAATATAGCAATGTCAACAAAATTGAAACAAATAGGAATAGGACAATATAAATAAACAGAAGGGGAAAAGGCCCCAGAAAAGACATAACAAGCAAAAAGAGATACAAAAACACTCTCCTTCACATGCTCATAAATTCTATAAACAGACAACCAGATACCATAAAATATATGCAAAGGACCCATGGAGTAAAATAAATTAAAAATAAAATACAATAAGAAAGGAAGGAAAGAAGGGGAAAATTGCTTTAACATGATATTATAAGACTGTGAACCTTCAAAGATGCCACTGAGCTCATTTTCTGCTGGCCATCTACTTCTGGGCATGAAGCCTACTTTGAAGAGTAATTTGTTATACCTGTGAGAAACCCTTCTGAACACAGCAGGACTGACATGCATATGAACTCACAGTGACACCGGCAGCATGTGCAGGGCCTACACAGTCCTGCACAGGTGGTGCCTTAGAGCTAAAACAAGTATACACATACACCTAATTGATCCCTAATCCAGAAGTTATCTCCAACTGATAATCACTTGCAGATATTTCTTAAATGGACATATAACTAAGAAACAACCACATCACATCCAGTAACTAAATCCTTCACATCAATCCAGTAACTAAAATTTCTATGTTCTTTTAAAAGAGGTACTTTTCATTAATGAATAGGTTCATATTTTCTTTATAGAAAATATAGCAAGAAGTGGCTCTCCTGCTACTTAAATTTACTCAAACATTTAAACATTTTTTCCAAAGAATAATAGATACTACTTTTTAATTAAAGTTATTCTACTGATGTAGATGAAAATTTGAATTAATAGAGGACTCTGTGATAGAAACTATCTGCTAGTGAATTATGTAACAGGATAGATTTCAAGCATTACTTATTCTGTTTACACATGTGATAACTTGAGGAAGCAAAGCCTGTATAGCTAAAACAACTTTTGTCAACATTACTGTTGTGGCAATAATAAAAACTGAATGTGTATTTTTAGAGGATTTATCTTTAATGTGTGTGTGTGTAGTGTGTGTGTGAGTGTGTGTGTGTGTGTGTGTGTATGTGTGTGTGTGTTTGTGTGTGTGATGGAAGGGAGGGGTGGGAGGATCAAAAAAAAAGCTGTCACATTCTGGAACAAGAGATACAGGCAGTTGTGAGCCCCATAACATGGGTGTTAAGAACCAAATTTGGGTCTTCTGTAAGAATATCAAGTTCTCTTAGCTACACTAAGTCATTTCTTAAGCCGCAATAATGTGTACTCACAGAAAGTTCAGCATATCACATTATTTTGGCCTTAAAATGTTTTGCGCTCAGAGCCTGTATCCTGGCCTGGGAGGGAGAGTTGAGCTCACATTGCTTCCGGTTCCGCCACCGGGACCGGTACTCTCTGCAGCGTCCCAGCGCACTCTGGAGCAGGAGCAGCTGAACTCTGCACCTGGCCACACACACAGCTCCTGCTGCTGAGGGAATCTGCAAGGATCCCTACTGCGACCCCGAACTGAGTGAACTGAGCAAACCAATTGCAGGGGTCTCTGAGGGGCGGATTCGAACCCTGACCAGAGGTGAGGAGGGTTCGGCAGGC
>PVIH01002345.1:0-193291 GCA_004025045.1 Sigmodon hispidus | reverse complement strand
AAATGCGTAATCCTGGAAATAATCCTCTATCACCATTGTGACAAAGTGAGAAAAATTCTGAACATTTATCTGGTAAGACATTGTAGAAAGGAAAAAAAAATATGTAGAAAAGAAAAGGAAGAAAAAATATACTCAGATGTAATGAGAACTTACGGCCAGCAGATGTCGCTGTCGTGATCAGCAGCGGCAGCAATGGTGCGGGAAACGAGGTGGCGATTCGGCTGGGAGGGTCTTTCTCAGATCTTTCAACAAATCCTACCAGGCGTGCTCCACTAGAACGGGTCAATCCGTCTCTCAGGAGGTCTGCCGCGGGTAGATTCATTCCTGGTTGCATACAGGAGGCTTGTGCGCAGCTGGTAACCAAGTTCAGACCGGCTCCGTGGGTGAGTGAGGAACCCGGCGGGTTTGTAAAATTAGCCCCGTGTTCAGGAGCCAATTATCGCGGTAGAAACCAGCCCTAGATATGTTTTAAACAGGGTTTATTTGGTGAAAATCGCTTACAAAACAGAGCCGGTTTTAGGAGAAGATGACAGGATGAGGTTGCAGCGCGCCGGAGCCTTCATCCCCACGCCGTATGTCCGAACTCCTGGGCAGCTGGAGCGAACTGCGCACTCGGTCGGGGAACTCTCGCGAGAGAATGACGACTTCCTGTCCTGGTCCCCTCCCTCGAAGGCCTACTTCCGGAATCCTTTTCAGTTAACCACGCCCTGCTCGTCTCTAGTCCTATGACGCGATCATTCACATATACAGTTCCTGACTTCCCGCTACAGATGAGTAGGAGGAGGGGAAGGAGGGGAAAATGTATTATGTACATATATTTTAAAATAACTTTTAAATTGAAACAAAAAAGGTTGCCTTGGTCGTGGTGTCTCTTCTCAGCAATAGAACAGTGATTGAAACAAAGGAACACAGTCCATCAGAGTGAGGCATGGTAGTATAAAGATATGGCAGCTGACCATGTTATCCTCAGACAGAAAGCAGAAATAGGTCAGTACTGGTCTTCAATTAATTTTCTCCTTTTTTTAAAGTCTGGAAATTTAGATCATAGGGTAGTTTTTTTCCATACTTAGGATAAATATTCCCTATTCATTTAAACCTTCCTTGAAAGATCTTCACAGACACATCCAGAGATGTGTCCCCATGGTGACTCTAAGTCCACTCAAGTCAAAAATTAACCACCACATGTTCTAAGTTTCGAATGGAGAAATAGGTTGAATGATCTATCATCTGGCCAGTGACCATTAGTAATCTACAATGCTTCAAAATTGCTAGAAGAATGAACATTTAAAGCTTCTTCCATAAACTGATTGGTAACTTGAAGTGACCAATATGGTAATAAGCTTGATTCAATTGTTTTCCAGTATATGCACATACATAGAAGTTTCACATTGCATACAAATAGTGTATACCAATACAAATGCTAAACATCAGCCAAAAGATAGGGTATTTTTTACGTAAATACAGTAAGTAGAATTATAGAGATATACTATTCCAGTTTTATATCTGCTCTTTGGCTGGACTCAGATAGAGCACTTGCTTAGTATAAATACACAAGGCCCAAATGGGGCCTGAGGATTGATCCTTCAATTCTGAAAAGCAAAAATCATCTCTTGTTTAATATTAACAAACAATATTTAACTAGAAGTCAATGCTATGTTACTAAAAGTCAGTGTTACATTTATACAAAAATTCATGGTCCAATCAGGAAGTAGGTTTCATTCCAGTGAATTTTACTCTCTCCTTTGTTCAGATTTCATTTGAGCAAGAGTTAGACACATGATGTACAGAGCATCAAGTCCCACACTTCCCACCTCATCAACCTTTCCTCTACACACTTTTCTTAGTAACAAAAAAAATCATTTGGTTCTCCAAGTTGGCAGCAGCTGTGAATCTATTCCTATAAAGGACAGATCCGAAATTGAACCTAGAACAGTCTGCTACAACTCAGAATGTGTTCTTATTTTTTCTTCTTCTTCTTTATTTTGTATTTAACAAAAAAACAGTAAAATGAATTTAAAATGAGGAAAAGTTAACAATAGCTATAAAGAGGATAAGAATCATAAGCATGGCTTATCAAGGGTGGTAATGCAAATAAGATTGCTACACATATATTTAATTTGTGTTCAGCTTTCCCTCTGAATTTTTTTTTCCATCCCTGTATATCCTTATTCAAGGTCCCTTCCCCCTCCTACCACATCTTGTCATTTTTTCTTCTCTGCAACTCCCCATCCCCTCCCTGGGCAGGGAGAAGGCAGTCCTATGGTCCCACTGACCCAATAATGCTTGGATCAGTCTCCACTCCTGGCCAAATCCAGTTTTGTCCCCCCTCCCTCAAGAGTGAGTCTGGTGTTCCTATAGTTGGAGTGGGGTTTGAAGGGTCAGTCCAGGGTGTTTCTGATCCCAAGCTGTTCAGTGGTTGTGGTTTGCCGCTTGGGCATGTTTGGCTTTTTTCTTGTTTGTTTGTTTAGAGACCACTAGTGAGTGAGTACATCCCCTGCTTATCTCTCTGAGTTTGTGATACCTCGCTCAGGAGGATATTCTCCAAATCCATCCATTTGCCTGCGAATTTTAGGATATCATTTTTTCTTACTGCTGAGTAGTACTCCATTGTGTAGATGTACCACAGTTTGTTAATCCATTCTTCAGTTGAGGGATATCTAGGTTGTTTCCAGGTTCTTGCTATTACAAATAATGCTGCTATGAACATAGTTGAGCTAATACCTTTGGAGTGTGAATGTGCCTCTTTAGGGTATACACCCAGAAGTGGTATTGCTGGGTCCTTAGGGAGACTGATTCTCAATTTTCTGAGAAACTGCCATATTGCATTCCAAAGTGGATGCACAAGCTTACACTCCCACCAACAATGGAGGAGTGTTTCCCTTGCTCCGCATCCTCTCCAACATAGGCTGTCATCTGTGCCTTTTATCTTAGTCAATCTAACAGGTGTTAGGTGGTATCTCAAAGTTGTTTTGATTTGCATTTCTCTGATGGCTAAAGATGAAGAGCACTTTTTAAGGTGCCTTTCAGCCATTCGTAGTTCCTCTGCTGAGAATTCCCTTTTTAGATCTGTACTCCATTTTTTGATAGGGTTATTGAAGGTTTTGGGCTCTAAATTCTTGAGCTCTTTATATACCTTAGAGATCAGTCCTCTATCACTTGTAGGGTTGGTGAAAATCCTTTCCCATTCTGTAGGCTGGCGTTTTGTCCTATTGACAGTGTCCTTGGCTTTGCAGAAGCTTCCCAGCTTCAGGAGATCCCACTTATTGATTGTTGGTCTTAGTGATTGTGCCACTGGTGTTATATTTAGGAAGTGGTCACCTGTGCCAATTTGTAGAAGTGTATTTCCCACTTTCTTTTCTATCAAGTTCACAGAATGTGTTCTTTACTGAGGTAGGAGAATCAGGACAATTAGGTCCTATATATCTCTGTGTATGGTAAACGTAATATTGTAGGCTGAAGGGTTTTGTTTTCATTGCAGAGAACAGAATAGGCAGCATGGTAAGAAAAGTACATGAACTAACCTAAACCTGACCCTAACCCTAACCCTATGAAGAAAAATTAGAACTGTCTGAGAAAAGAATCATCTTAATCCCCCTTTAATTATTTCCAGTTTAAAAAGCTCCTGTTCTGCTTACTCATACCATTTTTTTTCTTTGTGTATTTGTGCTGGGTACAAAGATCCTTGGACTCACAGATAAGCACCAGAGAAACCAGGAATGCTAAACTTGCATTGTTGTCTCTTCAAAGAAAGGGATGTATAACCTGTTTTCCACCCATCCTTCTGGCAATGGACATAGTTAATGGCCTATGTGACCTCTGTGCTATCTGTAGGGTCAGGCCACACCTGCCCCCACCTGAGACCCTTACTAATAGGACTAGAGGTGCTTCATAGCCTAGTGATATTTGTGCTATCTGTCTGACTGAAACCACACCGGATCATCCCTCAGGCCTTTCAGATAATTTACACAGGCTATTTATAGAACCCACTTTCATGGAAGAAGTGGCATGTACTTTGAAAAGAGTTTTGATATAATTATGCCTTAAGCTTTATTGTGCACATGGGATTGTGTGACACCAGAAAATGTTTCCGAAGTGCACTGTACTTAAATATACCTAAAGTAAACTGCTCAGGATTAGACCCTGGAAGTTTGAATCAACCTTAGCTACTGAGTCATGTTGAACTGGACTTCCTTTTTGCCTTTGGGGGATCATTATCTCTGCTGGCCATGACGTGGACAGAGACATCTCTGGTAGTCTCTGAAATGTGTTGAGCATATTTTATGAATATAAAGATATTTTACCTCAAATCAAAATGAATTTTGTAATTTGAGAAACATAGCTGATACCTATAAGGCTAGCACTTGAGAAGCTGAAGCAGGAGAATTGCCACAATTATGCAAAGGCTAGAAATCTTATCTGAAGGTGTTCAGAAATAAAGCTTTTCTTCACTTGTTTGAGGCAGAGTTCATCCTATAGTCTAGGCTGGCCTAGCACTTGTGATTCTCCTATCCACGTAAGAATATATTCCTTAAAATTAAAAAGATCTTTGTATCTTGAAAACCCATGATCCCAAGGAGCTAATACTGCTCCAGACCCTTACAAATGGAGCAAGGCTGGCCAGGCAGCCCTGGAGAAAGCCCAGCTGACAGTGGGCCCAGCTTAGCTCACACACAACTGAGGATTGGCTGCACCTTAGTACACAGCTAGTAATGACTGCAGAAACCCTCACACATGGCAGGTGACATTTGGAACTCCACATGCAGCTTGGGATTGTCTATCACAGAGCTTTTGAAAACTGGCTGGACTTTAGTGGGCATCTTATGAGGCTCACGATCCTTTACCACATTCAATCCTCCTTCAGGAAGAAAGAGGTTTAGTTAGTCACCACTTGCCAGGAAGAAAAAAATAAAGAGGAAAAGAAGAAGATCATCTTTTTGAGAAACTCCTGGAGGAATTCTAGCCCTGTAGTTACTTCTAATGCATCTGTTCCTTATAGGTCCCTCTCTGGAGGGTTTTCAGAAATTAAGTAACTAATCTTCTGCCCATGCTCCTCAGGGAAAAACTGGTAAGGAAAAAAAAAAGGAAGGAGAGCTGAAGAACTTCCACGGCAATGATTTAATTATAATTTAATCAATAACATACTATCTGTAATAGCTTGTGGAAACATACAGGCATGCACTGCATTTTGAATGAACACTCCAACCTGCCATTTTAGCTGCCTTCATCCTAAAATTATGGATGAAAAATAATCTCTAAATTGAGTACAAAGGTTAAGATAAGCATTTTTCAATGTTCTACTGAACCTATTTCTGTGTAACAAATTACTTCTAAAATTGGGAGGCTTAAAACAATAAAAATGAATTATGTTGGATATGGTCAGGAATTCAGGATGACTTAGCTGAACAGTTCAGCTCAGTTTCTCATAAGGTTGTCATGTAATATAGCTCTGATAATGCTTATCTAAGTTTACCTACATGGTAGCAAATTAATAATGCCTGGGGTAGGGACTCAATTATTTTCATAAAGACCCCTAGAGTTTCCTTGGGGTCCTCATGATAACTACAGAGCAGATGCTTTCCCTTCAGAGAAACAATATGATAGAAAACAAAATGGAAACCTTTGAATGCTGGTTTGTACATTGTCCCATTGAGTCCAGAGCTCAGTGGTATTCAATGTGTAAGTTTACCAGATGGAGAGATGAAAGACAAGAGAGGTATCAGAGAAACTCACCTGAAGCCTAGTACCACTGCATTCCCAGTCTCTAATTACTCATATTCCTCTTTATCCCAGAACATTTAGCTCACAGTCTTGTCATCAAAATCTGGTTCATATGCCAATGAGGCTCTACTGATATAGTTCTTCAAATATGGCTCTTCAAGAATTAGCTTTTCCCTTCTTAAGACCTAGAGCTAAGCTTTGTGCCTAGGCACCACAGGCATACTCATCACACAAGGGTAGTGCAGGAACACATAGGGTAACTGCTATGGATCTTCTCCTTTAAAATCAGGGAACCAAGACACAAAGGGAGTCACATCTAGAGTACTTCTGAAAACTCTGCAAGCAGGTGTTGAAACTGTAAATTCCCACATACACTGATTTCCAAATGAGGTCCTATTCTCTGGTGACCACAATGTGCTGTTGGCAAAGAGGCTAGATCCATTCTGTGGGTAGTGTTGGGGACTGTATCTGTACCTGGAAATGCATGAGAATCTCTATTTGATTGTTAGAAAATATCCCATTTTTAGTGGTTTATGTCTTGTGTCAGTTAGGTAGCAAATAAGTAAGATAATACTGTTAGTATCTGTTAAAAGTCCTAATAAAAAGCATATTCAAAGTATGAGATTCCTTCTTACAATGTCTTCAGGTATCATCCATTTTACAGGGGTTTGTAGTTCTGCTTTCTACCTGTTGGTGAGGCACCTGTATCTAGATCAAAGACAGAATTTTTTTAAAATTCATATTAGTCATCCAAGGTAGTTTCAAGCTTAAATCTTTTAGTAGGAATTGGGGATTTACTAGTCGTGTGGCCCTGGGCAGGTCTCTCTTCCTCTAATGGAGACATTGGAAAGATTAAATGTGATAATAGATGTGAAACATCAGTACACTCAGCCCAAAGTAAGTTCTAAAATTATTATCATTATCTAAAATTATGGGAATTATCTGATCATTTCACTATTCCTTAGGCAAAGTTTTCCCATCTGTAAAATTAGAGGTTGCTCTTAATTTTCCAGGTTCTGTGCAGCTCTTTAAAGCTGCAGTTTTCTAGCTGAGTTACCTGAGCAACTTTCTTTTCACAGTAATCCTTGTATTTGCCCAGCACCTGTAAAATTTAAAATCTGTCTACAACTATAATCTCCTTAGATTCTTGTCATTCTTTGAAGCAAGAGTGCAAGGCATCCAATTTCATCTTCATTTGACTAACAGGGAAATGAGATGATGAACAGTTGTAACTTGCCCAAAGGAGCTGGTTGCAAAGTTAAAACTAGAGGAATATGACTCTTAAGGGGAGCACACGCACACATACCCCTTCCTTCAGGCAAATTAATAAGTCTACTTTTTTCAGCTCAGAAAATATAAGAAGTAGCTTTCTAGTTCTCAGGGAAGGATAATGACATTGATCATAAATAAATAGTTTTGCCCAAGAGTAAATGATACACAGGAAGTAGAGTCTGTATCACCTGTCCACACCCATCTGAAAAGGAACACTCACTTTGACCTCTACATGACACATTCTGATGTCTTATCTATTGATACCTCACTGTTCTATCCATGAGCTATGCATCACTTTTCAACAACAGGATGTGAGTTACTATTTCATTAGTTTCTCCCTTGGCCATGGTTTCCAATTTTAGCCAAGATTTCTAAAGAATGGTTGAGTTATTTCCTCTCAGTAGTCCTGTGCAGAAATCAATGGCTAGAAAACCTGTCCAGAGAAAATTCAAGGTGTGTATTTACTTAGTTCAGGTTGGTCACTGAGATATGGGAGCCAGCACAAAAAGGTTCAGGAGACCCCTGCAGTCCTGTTTTATAGAATTCCTCCCAGGAATGTCAGTCTTGCTCTGCTAAGGACACAATGGTCTATATTGGCTTTTTATTGAGGGAGATGTCTGTCCACATCCCAGTTTCAGCATGGCAAAGATTTCCTTAAACAATTGGCACCCACTCAATTAGTCTAGTCAAGGTGTTTACTGCTATTGTGGTTCTCATAGACGATGGCTGCTCCAGCTTTCAGTGTTTACTGGACACGCTGTGCGCTTATTGAATTACTGTGGATGATGAGACAGCTTTCTTTAGAGTTTTAAAAATATGGTAAAGAACACGTCATCTGGGAAATCCTGCTGGCTGGAAGGTGTGGCAGACTCCAGACGACAATGTAGAAACCCAACTGTATCTTTATCAAGTTACTTATTACATTTTATCTTTGTCTGAGAAAATTCTTCTTATTTATAGAACATTGCAAGCATGCTTTTTGAAAATTATAGATGGTATATGTATTTAAATAATAACTGTTCACTGTGGCATAGTGTTCTTTTTTAAATATACTTTGTCAGGAAGTGACATGTTGACAGATAGGACATTTTAAAAAGCTTTTATTAAAGTGTCTTGATTAAAAGTATATTTTGGGTAATACGTCTTTTTAAAATATTTTGATAATATTAAAATTCTATTTAAAAAGATAGTTTGATTAAAACAACTCCTAAACATTATCTTTAAAAATCTTAAATCAGTATTTTCTTAGGCTCATCAGACACAGTAAATTCATATTGAGGTGAGAGTTTTCTTTCCTGAGGAAATGTTCAAACTATTTAGTTATATAAAAAATTCTATTGTTGGAAACCAAAAACTGTATGAATGGCAAGATTTCTTTCTTCTTCGACTTTTAACCTTTTTCTGCAGGTCTCTATAGCAATGTCAGTGGGGGTGTTCTGCAGAAAAAGGCTGGTAATATTCTGCCATGCCAATAAAGAACAATGAGGTACCTCTGAATGAGGACTTCTCAAAAAGATTGAATGTTTGTGCCAGTCTTCATTATCAGCATACTGCAAGAAGTAACTTTTAAATCTCACACCAGAGCTCTCTGCCCTGTCTAAGAACAGAATAAGCTTCGAGTTCATATTGTTCTTTACTCTTTTTATATAATTCCTACTACATGGTCTGAAAGGTCACAAAAATGCAGTGGTGTTTGTAAAGTTAAATTACCTCACTAGAATGAGGAAAGAGAGGAAGGGATGGATGGAGGTGAGAGAGGGAAAGAGATTACTCTCTATCCGGATTAGCTCCCTGACTGCAGCTCAGGACTAGCCGCCCTGCCCTGGTTAAATTCCAGAATCACAAAGCTGTCACCCATGTGAAGAGTTCAGACTCTAATTTATTGTTCAGGCTCAAGGTTTTCTAGGATTGAAAGCAGCACTGAACAGGGCTCTTCAGCATTCATCCTATCCTGTGTGTATTTTTTTAGCTACTACCGATAGCAGAGCTGCTGCATCATAAGAATTTAGCAGAACTATTGAACAGGACTAGATAAAATTATGACGATTTTGTTTCTTTTTTTACACTTGAGCATCAAGGCATAACATATAGATCCCATTTGATCATCTACTTATAGACTTTTCATAATATCTTTCCCTAAAAAAAGAGAATTTTAAAGATTGTTTAAATGACTAGTATCTGTTTCAAAAATAACTGTGGTTTCTCTGGAGGCTATACCATTTAAGATAATTACTATCACAAATATCTATCACCTTTTTTATATGTAAATAACTCAGTATTTCTCATTTCAGAAGCCCATCACAGTACCCTTCAGAAATTCACCACCATCCAGTCAGCAAATACATCTGGAGTAACTACATATATGCCATTTTCCACCAAGGAAAAGACTGGAGCATCCCTTGCTACTATCTAGAAGCTCTGAGTTCTGCGCTGACACAAAATTATGTGCACTGGGGTTGCTTTATGAGACTCAAACACAAGGGGTTGCAAATATTTCTATTGGTAGTAAGAAGCACATATTTTCAGTATAGGGAAATATAAAATAAAATTTAAAAAAACATAAAGATGAAAAAAACATAAATGTACATTGTTCTACCCATATTCACTGGTCTCTTCCATGGTTTAAGCAGAGCATTATAGAAACATCTATGTTCCTTTCTGTGTGGCATGAATTCTCAGAGACTTGGAGTTCACTTATATCAATTTTATTTCCTGAGACCTACTATGGGTGATTTCTTATTTTGTTTTTATTTGTTAATCTAGCTCTATAAGATTCTGTATCATTTTGGCACTTATTTTGAATGTATTTTCTCTATGAATCCTGTAGATGAATGAAGTAATTATAGAAAGTCAGAGGCAATTCTGAAACAAACAAAACTAAGCTGTAGTCCTTTAAAGATGGTGTTTGTCAAAGGCCCTTAAAAGTGTTACATGGTAACTTTCACATTAAAAGCATATTGAAATGAGATGCATTTATAGCTATTTCTAGACCTTTTCTCTGTGTTCCTTTTAATGGGCAATGCCAACCCACCAATGTTAAATAGTCTAAGTCGTTTTGAAACTTGTCTAGTGTCTGTAGTAATATTGCTTTTCAAGGGCAAAATTGAAGACTTATAGGGCATAATAGCAATTTAAGGCTCTACCCTAAAGTGATGGAAAGACAGATCTGCATCTAATTCCACCATACCTTATTCTTCACAAATTCTCAAAGGATTTCTACTTTTTGCATTATCATAAGAAGTCTGGCAGGACACTCAGACCTTTATTAGAGGCTCAGGAACTTTATAATTAGCCCAGTTGCACCCACAACTTTGATGATTGTCTAATACCATGGGAAGATGACTCAGAAAAACTGGTTGATGAAGTCATTCTGGCTAAAGAGAAATATGTACCAAATATAATTTATGAATTTAGAAGGAGAGGACAGAATGCTGTAAGTGCAGGTAAGTAACAACCCTGGATAGAGGTGTCAACCTTCTCTCCCTTCTATTGCTGCCAATCACAGGCCATACTACATCATAGAATTGCTAGGAAGTGCTGCCAAACTACTGGTTTCTCTCCAACTCTTTCCCTACATTTAAGGGAGCTTACTTCTCTGCTAGTAGCATTATTACTGCACACACCAACCATTACTTGTTTAGATGATGAGCATAATAGGACACTTGGATGCATGACTACATTATTTGCTGCTTATTGTGATAAAGCTTCTTCTGGTTGAAGATGAGATCTTAAGTGTAAAGCTTGGTCTATTTCACCTGTGTACACACCTATGTCAGCATCATCTGGATTATAACATGCATGCCCAGGACTTTGAAGGTTTTTTTGTATCTCCTCTAGGCAATCAATATGGTATTCCAAAGAGAACCACTTCTGAATTCCTGTCTCGCTGGATGACTTGATATTTTAACCAGCTCATCTTGATCTCATTAGAAAAGACAGTTAATAATGCTGTGCCCAAATTCAGAACCCTAAAGAGATCACAGAAGACCAGAGAAGTCCAGAATGCAACAGCAAGGTTTATTTATGTAAATACAAGCCATGGCAGGGAACACAGTCCAGCTCTTGCCATAGCAAAATCAGGAGGGGCTCCTGAGGGGAGCTTAACAGCTACTTTTAAGGGGAATAAAACCACAATTTGGGGTTACTCTAGTGCAAGATTGTGTGCTAAAAGCTAATGTGGGAAATTTCTCCTTGAATCTGGGCCTAGGAATGATGGTGATATATTTTGACTAGAGCATTTGGTGGTCGGGTAGCAGGGCCAGGGTGGTATGGATTCTGCAGTCAAAACTTAGGTCATGCTGCCCCTCTGTGAACAGCAGTTTCCAGTAATGGTCTCTGGGAACTGGATGAAGGACTCTTTCTCATGGCTCTGTCCGCTTTTGTTCTGCATAGTTCTCTAAAATGGAAGACTCCTTTTAGTTCTTCAAATATTATTTGAGTCTTATTTTCATTGTATAATAGATTGTCCAGGGAAATGTTTCTATGAGGATTACCTTCGTCCAACTTGTGCATTCAACCTACATCAGAAAACTGATATTAATTGGGCATAGTAGCATCAACCTATCATCTCAGGCCTGGGAAAAAAGGCAGAGGGGGTTAGAAATCCAAAACCAAGTCACTGACCCAGCACTCATCAGGTAGAGGCAGACAGATCTGTGAGTTTGAGCCCAGTCTGGTCTACAGAGTAAGTACTAGGACAGCCAAAGCTACACAGAAAAACACTTGCCTCAAAAAGCAAACAACAACAACAAAAAACTCCCAAACCAGGCCACCCTGGGTTGCATAGTCAGGCCCCAAACAAACAAACCGAATAAAATACATTAAAATTTCCTGCTGAGTCTCTTACAGTCTTGGGACCCTGACTAAGGGTATTAAGGGGAAAAGAACCAAAAAGAAAAAAGAAAAACACAACAAACAAACAAAACAACAATAAAAAAAACCCAGACATACACATAGAAAAGCTGGGGTCTGTTAGAGTGGCATCTATACTACTGTTATAATGGGTAAGCTCAAACATTTTTATTATGCCTAGCACAGGGGGAGGGATTAGTTAGTCCCAGTAAGGAGGTCTCTGTAGGTTTGTAGATGAGCAGTCCCAGGCTGAATACATCTGGGGAAGGACATAGCAGTTGCAAGTTTTTGAAGACACTCCTTTGTACCAAGGCTCCCGAGAAAATGCTGTCATCCCTCTGATCCTCACTCAGAGAAGTCTTTTCTATTCCCATGAGGCTGAGACATTGAAGTCTTTGACATGGCTATTCAGGACCTCACTCACTCAGGGCTTCCTCTGCTCACTACAATTGCCTTATGCTTTGTCCTGCACAACCCAATTTCAGTGACATTTGGTGGCTTTCTTACCCTGTACCTGGTATCTCCTGCACCAATGCTGTAATAAATGTTGAAGGAACATGAATTGAGGTTTGCAACCACCAATGCTGTAATAAATGTTGAAGGAACATGAATTGAGGTTTGCAATCATCAATGCTGTAATAAATGTTGAAGGAACATGAATTGAGGTTTGCAACATAGAGGCCAGATCTAGGAGAGATATGGAAACCAAGGAGTGTCAAAGAGAGTTCATTGGAGGAATGTGCACTGAAACTCGGCATTTTCTTGAAGGTTAATTGGGGCAACATGATGCCCAGTGTTTAAGGGAAAACTTTAACTTATTTTCATATTTACTACTTATGAGTTAGAGTATCCTGTGAGACCATTAATGTCCTCATGCAATCAGTAAAGGGAAACAGGCTATATAAATAAATTCCCAAGGTGTATTTTTGTTCCTTTTTTCTGGGTATTATTGTTTCTTTGTAGTATATTTCTACTATGATCTACTTTTCAGAGAAGAATTTAATTCCTAAATTTAAACTAATTTGTTAAATAGATTGTTTCTCACTATTTAACACAGGAACCCCCAGACTTCATAGTTATTCTTGCAATGTTCTATAAGTACTGCAGGTAAAACTGATAATGTAAAGTAGCTGTTATATCTAAAAAGCAGACTTTTAAGTAAGTCATAAATGCCCCGAGGAAATTTTTTTACATTTGTTTATTGATTTTCTGTGTAAGTGTGAATGTCTCAGAATATGTACATGTATCATGTGCATGAACCAAGATATTTTTAAAAAATATTTGTCTTGCTTTTATGTGAATGAGTGTTTTGCACATGTACATGTGTACCATGTATATTCCTGTACCCAAAAAGGCTAGGAGAGGGTATCATATCGCCTAGAACTGGAATTATAGATGGGACTGAGCTGTGAAATGAATACTAAGCACCAAACCCAGGTTCTCTTAAAGGATACTGGTGTTTTTAGCTGCTTAGCTATTTCTCAAGCCAGCCAGTTTTATATTTTGATACAGAGTCTTATGTAAACCAACCTGGCCTCAAACTTGTTATGTGGTCAAGGACAACTTTGAATATCTGATCTTCTTGCCTCAAACCCCTGGATGCAGAGATTACACATATATCTCTGGTGAAATATCAAACCCCAGACTCTACTGCATGTTAGATAATCATTCTAAAAAGTGAGTTATATCCCTAGCTCACAAAGTAATTTTAAGAATAAGAATCTAAAAGTAAACCAATGTGGTAATTTCCTACTTTAAAATGCCAGTGCCCAAGAACAATTTTCAAAGGAAGAAAAATATCACAAAGGTGTCACAGGACCATCCTGAGAAACATTTGAACAAAAGAAATTACTCACACCTTTCACTTGTAATTAATATTACCAAACACCATTGAGCTACTTCTTTCTTGGAGGCAAGTTTTGTAAGTATTTACTGCCCAGCTTCCAAGTATATAAGCTGCTGTCATATCTAAAAAGAGTGGTGACAATTGATATGATAAAAAAAGGAAACAGAAAGAAAAAGCTCACTTTCTCTCTCCAGTGGCAAGAAGGTAAAAATCTTACGCAAAAGGGATAATACAGAAGCTTTTATATACAAGAAATGTATGCAAAAGCATACTTTTCAAAGAACAGATCCTGAAGCAAAAAAGGAATTCATTAGAGAAGTTGATATATTTGAAAAGACTGTGGCCCTAATGCCTAACTGCAAATGTCAGTCATGGTAGGATATGAATAGACCTGGTGATAAAACATAAAAGCCATTGTTATAGTTTCCTCTGGGCAAGCAGGACTCCTGGCCATGCCTAATTCCTGATGGTCTCTAGCATTCCCCTGAAAGGTCTTGAATGAAGAGCTAGCTACCTCTCAGAAAATGCTGCACTTCATCTGGAACCTGAACAATTTCCCTCTTCCTTGTGGTGACGGGAGCAGAGGACTGTTAGTCGAAAGCGAGTCTGGTATACACGCAGTTTGTTTGATTCCTTATCAGACTTCCGAAGAATGTTGCCCAAGGACACAAAAGATGAGACTCACTAAAAGAAGCTGGTGTAAAGAATCAAGGTGAAACTGCCCCACCCATGTTGCTGGTACACTCAATGGGCTAAAGAGACAAAGGGTCAGAGAAAGAAGACTTGGCATGACTCAGGTAGAAGGAAGCTGGCAGAGAGGAAAACCCCTCGTTTGTTTTGCCAGCTCAGCATTCACCGAGGCTGGAGACAAGAAAGAATATGATGTGTTGAGGTGACATTTCTCTGACTCAGTCTTTTGTCACACTCTCATCAGCCAGTTTCTTGAGTCTCCTTGGGGCAAATGAAACAATTTTGGAATGTTACCATATTTAAATGTTGTATTTTTATTTATTCAATCCTCTCCTTCTCTGTTTTTCCTTCCTTGAAATACATTCAGTAACAATACAAAATGCCAGAATGAAAACAAAGAAACAGGTTTTCTGCCTGTTGTCGCACTCGTGGAAGCATCACTGAACGCTCTCATTTCCCTGTCATCATGCCTAAATCAGAGTATCCTAAGGAGCGGTAACAGCTGCGGAAGGTCTTCATTAGAGGACTGAGCTTTGAAACAACAAACGGTGAGAATCTGAGGAGCCATCTTGAGCAATGGGGAGCACTCACAGACAGGGTGGTAATGAGAGATCCAAACACCAAGCGATCCAGGGGCTTTGGAGTGTCTCATACTATGGAGGAAGTGGGTGCCACTATGAATGCAAGACCACACAAGGAGGATGGAAGAGTTGTGGAGCCTAAGAGAGCTGTGTCAAGAGAAGATTCTCAGAGACCAGGTGCCCACTTAACTGTGAAGAAGAGCTTTGTTGGTGGTATTAAAGAAGACACTGAAGAACATCACCATCAAGATTATTTTGAACAGTATGGGAAAACTGAAGTCATTGAAATAATGACTGGCAGAGGCAGTGGGAAGAGAGGGTTTGCTTTTGTCACCTTTGAAGACCATGACTCTGTGGACAAGATCGTTATTCAAAAGTACCATACTGTGAATGGCCACAACTATGAAGTAAGAAAAGCCCCGTCAAAGCAAGAAATGGCTAGTGCTTAGTCCAGCCAGAGGTTGAAATGCTTCTGGGAATTTTGGTGTCTGACGTGGGGACAGTTTTGGCAGCAATGACAATTTTGGACAAGGAGGAAATTTCAGTGGTCTTGGTGGCTTCGTGGCAGCCGTGGTGGTGGTGGTGGTTATGGTGGCAGTCGGGATGGCTATAATGGATTTTGTAATGATGGAAGCAATTTTGGAGGTAGTGGAAGCTACAATGATTTTGGCAATTATCTTGGTCTTCAAATTTTGGACCAATGAAGGTCCAAAGGAAACTTTGGAGGCAGAAGCTCTGGTCCTTACGGTGGTTGGAGGCCAGTACTTTGCTAAACCGCAAAACCAAGGTGGCTATGGTGGTTCCAGCAGCAGCAGCAGCAGCAGCTATGGCAGTGGCAGGAGGTTCTAGTTACAGCCAGGAAACAAGGCTTAGCAGGAGAGGAGAGCCAGAGAAGTGACAGGGAAGCCACAGGTTACAACAGATTTGTGAACTCAGCCAAGCACAGTGGTGGCAGGGCCTAGCTGCTACAAAGAAGACATGTTTTAGATAATATTCATGTGTTTGCGCAAAAAAACTCCAGGACTGTATTTGTGATTAATTATATAACAGGTTATTTTAGTTTCTGTTCTGTGGAAAGTGTAAAGCATTCCAACAAAGGGTTTTACTGTAGACATTTTTTCACCCATGCTGTTGATTACTAAATATAATACTCTGATCATGATACTGAATAAATGTTGTTGTTTTTTCTTTTTTTTTTAAATGTGCTGTGTAAAGTTAGTCTACTCTGAAGTCATCTTGGTAAAACTTCCCCAACAGTGTGAAGTTAGAATCTTCAGGGTGGTGCCAAGTTCCATTTGGAATTAATCTATAGTTGCTTGGGTAGAGAAGCCATTGTCTTCGAAAATCTTGGTGTAGTTCAGCTGCCAGTTACTGAGACTTTAATGAATTTCAACATTAAAAGGATCATCCAAGCAAAGTCACATTTTGTTATAAAATGGTTGTTGGCACTCCCTATGCAATACAAAATTGAATGATGGTATCAGATAAAATAACAGATGGGAATGAAGCTTGTGTATCATCCACTATCATGTGTAATCAATAAATAATTTAATTCTCTTGAAAAAAAAAGAAAGAAAGACAAAGAAACAAGCTATCTGGTTAATTCCTCTTTAAATCCTAGGCCTTCCTCCATGTGAGGCTTTTGAAGAGTGTTGATACTTGGGAAAGTTGGATGAAAGCAGAAAGAACCTGAAAATCATTGTCATCCATTCCTCAGAGTTATAGATTGAGGAAAACCAATGAAGACCTGAAGAGGAATCATTACTTGCTAAGATTATAATACAGCAACCTAAGAGTAGAGCTGAAGTTAGATTTTAGTGGTTTGATTTCTAAACTTAGTGTTTAAAGTTTTATAAATCTAGACAATGCCACAGAAATTATGGAGAACATAATTTAGTTTTCAAACTCTATTCATATATTGCTACCAATAACTCATGTCTTTAGAGTGCCAATGAGCTAAAATGGATTTGCTTCCCATGTTCAAATGGCAGGAAAAGACCGTGCAGTTCACCTCAGGCTGTAACCCCAATTTTTAGCTTTGTGTTTCTCTCTCAGAGGCTCCTGGAGCTTTGCTCTAAGACAATTGACAAATCACTAGTGTTTCCTGGGATTCTCATTTAATTAATGAGAATGAGAATGCTGAGACCCCCTAAGCTGAAAAGGGGGCCTACAGTTCAGAACTCAGGAAGTTAAACCCCTGGAAGTCATGCCTCATGCCCTGAAGATTCACAAACATCAGAACCAACACAGAGTTCTGCATTTAAACCCTGGAGGACAAAGAAAGCAGTAAAACAATGATTTGTGCTGTTCTTCAAGGAGAAAACAAAGAGAGCATCTTAAGGGGCAGTTCCAGGACACAGCAGACCAGGGCTCCACATGCTGAAATCAAACTCAGAGTTCTCAGTGAAACTTCTCACAGAACTGCATATAGGTGAAGTGTGGACCTCTGAGCTGGAGTTACAGAAACAAGCCTACTTTTTTTTTTTTCATTTTTTTTTTAAAGTATGTGTGTGAGGGGGGGATGGAGAGAGAGAGGAGAGAGGAGATAGAGAGAGAGAGAGCAAGAGAGAGAGAGTTAGTTAGTTTTGTTTGTTTGTTTGTTTTAGGTAGTATACTGCAACAACCTTGGGGTACATATAAGCTCTTAGCTGTCCGTCTTTCAGAAGTGGCCAGTTGTTTTCACTCATAGGACCTGGAGGATGATCTGGTTTTCATTATATGCAATCTGAAATTCACTTTCAGGGTTCTAAGGATTTATAGCTTGTCACCTTCTTGGAGGGGTCAGCAGAAACTGCCTTCCCCACTGTTCAACTCCACTGAACACTGGAGACAGAGACTTTTTCTATTAAAATGCTTCTATGCAAGAAAACAAACATCATTTTACAACATGCAACAGAGCTCAGTAGAAGCAGCCAGGGTCCGTTTATTAAAGAGTAGCTGGAGCTGATACTCCAGATGTTCTGATTAATTTAAGTAAATCACTTAGGTTGGTGAAGTTCCAGCTTCCTTTTGGCATGTCCTGTTCTCCAACATTACTGTCACATCTCACTAGAGAGCAGCAAGCTTCATACCCACCTCAGTGTTTGAATGAGAACAAATTATTCTGGCTGTCAGCTGTCATACTGAAATATTGTTCTTGATCCCCAAACAGTAATTTTCCTTTATATGAAGATCACTGTTCTCTCTGGAGCTCAGTGAGAACAAGTCAGCGTGCAGCCCACATTTAGGATATAGAATAGCATAGGAGCACACTCCTATGAGCTTCTATGACATCACATCCTCACTTGAAACTGGAGTCTCTAGAGATGTGGGTCTATTTGGGATATCTCTGGTATATTAATGGGGTTAGAAGTGCAGGTAAACCCTACAGACTACAGCTAATCCCCAATAATTAATTGTTAATGAGTAATAGCTAAAAGCTTCTGATATTGTTATGAGAAGACCCCAAGGGTCCTTAGGAATCAAACATAGAAGTATGCAAAGTAAATACATATAAGACACACATTTTATGAGTGTGCTAATACAAAGTAAATTACCTCCAAATAAATTAAGGAACTATGTCAACACAAGAGAAGGTAGAATAATCAGCAAATGACTTTACTAAAGGGGAAGTCATGGTGTTGGGAATGAAACCTGAGAAGGCTTATTTCCTCCTTTCTGTGTGCCTGTGTCTGAGTCACACATGAAATCACAGTGGAATCAGCCACTTCTGAAAGGGCGTGTTATCATCAGACTCAGAAGGCTGGATCAAGTCATTCCGCGTTCCTCCAGTTTTGTATGTGTGGTTTGTAATAATGCACTGAACTATAATTTTAAAAAATGGGCTTCTCTCATTTTTTCTCACCTATAAAGAAGAAAATACAATTAAGAAGTTACCTGGAAGTAAGATCTGGACTACAACATGCTATTTATCCCTGAGCTATGTGACTCAGGGAGAAATCTTCACAGTTAACCTGAAGATAGGTTGGTAACGTCTCTGCATGGTCCAGAACATCTGAGTTAAAGGTAAAACTCAGTGGTAAAGCACATGCTTTGCACTGTCAAGGTTCTGGGTTCAACCTGCAGCACACAGCTTCATGGATGAGGGGAACCCAATTATATGAAATAATGAGGAGAAAATGAGAGAGAGGGAGAAAGAGAGAGAGAGAAAGGAACCTGAAGCCTCAGAACCCTATGGTGCATGCAGTTTTATATAAAGGTTTGCCAAGAAATAAATTATTTACTTTGGAAACCTATAAAATATTTGGATTGTTGTACATGTAGTCATTGACCTCTGGCCATTAGGTGGAAAATACAATAGGAAAGAGCAGCACAAATAAGACATTAATACTCTTTAACAAAATGTCAGATTTTCTCACAGTCCTTGTCTCTGTAGCATGAGTTGCTCTCCTCTCCTCTCCTGTATGGTGACTTGGCAGAATACGAAGAGAATCAAGCAATGTCTTTGTGTTGACTAAAATGATTTATTCTGTAGAAATGGTGATTTTTTTTTCATTGAATGATTTAACCTCGTGTCTGTGTCATGGAGAATGTTACCATATGTTTGCCAACCAAATGTCATAATTCACTTGGGTGGGATTTGTACAATGAGTAAAGATGAATAAAACGTTTTTATTCATATATATATTGAGTCTATTCTTTAATTCTTTTTTTACATTTGAAATAGGGTTGCTTCTGCTGCCATAGACTTGTAAAGAGGAACATCCATAAACATGATTGATGAAAAGAAATACCCAAGTACTGTCCTGAATACTGGCCTTTGTGAACTCGAACTTCTTCTGTGATTTCACAGCTTGAGATGGAAAAAATAGGAAAGCATTACCTGCAGTTACCTCATGCAGCAGAGAGGTGATTAGTTCTGTCTGTGTTTCACAGCTGTGGCAGAACTCCACGTCTTACCCAAATGCTGCAAAGAGGAACATTTTCTTCATGTTAAAAAAGATACCCAGAGAACACACCCATCTGTCTGCTGCAAAACAACACATACAACCTTTTTGTTTATAAGAAGAATCTGAAGTGTAAGAACTAAAATATGCCAAGAAAAGAAATAAAAGAACAACATGATAAATCATGTTTTTAAGAGGTACTTTTAGTAAAAACTGAGATTTGGGGTATTTAACACCTGAAAGGCATTGTCCAGCATACTATATCAAAATGTTAAAAAAAACAACCTACAGGAAGAGGAATATGATGTTCCTCTTGTGTGGAGAAGATAATGTTGAATATTATAAAGCATTTGATGTCTACTTCACATTTTCCCTTATTGGACAATATATCAGGTGTTATATAATCATAGGAATTCACCACTGGGGTCTTACACAAATGCATATTTAAATTTGAGTGCCTAAGGTTTTATGGTGGCTTGTTGTCATTTTTAGATAGCTCCAGTTAAATAATTATGTATGTAAGACTTAAATATAAAACAAATGTCATAAGTATTTGTCCCCAATTTCATACTTATTAAAAATACTAATCAAAAAAGAATTTGTTGTAATCAGAGAAGTTTAAAAAGTTGCAATAAAAGGAGAGTGCTTGGTACCCACAGGGCAGCTCACAGCTGTCTGTAACTTCAGACACCCTCAGACAGACAGATATGAAATAAATAAATAAATAATAAATAAATAAATAAATAAATAAATCTTTAAATAACAAAAAAGGAGAGAGTTTTATAGGAGTGCTGTAAGAAGGAAGAAAATGGGGGCCTGGAGAGATGGCTGAGAGGTTGAGAGCACGGACTGTTCTTCCTGAGGTCCTGAGTTCAATTCCCAGCAACCACAAGCTGGCTCACAACCATCTATGATGACACGACATCTGACACCCTCTTCAGAATACTGTATAAACAGTAAATAAATAAATCTTTTTTTAATAAAAATAAAAGAAGGAAGAGAATGATTAATTTTCCTGAAAGAAACCTGCTTGTCTCAGGACGAGCTGTCACTGGTACTGGGCCTGCAACAGCTGAAGGTACAGTAGAAAGCATTTTAATACAAGGAAAAGCAATGTTTGGAACAGGAATGATCAGTCCAATTCATTTCTCTAGTTTATGTTTTTAAATTGTAAAACAAAAAACCCTTGCAATCAATACATCTATCATAAATATTCAGCTTCAAAATTTTTCTGATGCAGATATTTGTATGATAATAAGACAAAGTATGAGAACCCCTCCCTGTCCAAAGTCACCAGTCGGGGTCTGCACCACAGTTGCACCAAACCTGCTGTTGACATGGATTCTCTGTTCAATCCATGCTCTGTATTTGCATTCATAATGATTTTTAAGAGTTATTTTATGCACATGAGGTTTTGCCCACATGTGTGTATGCAGTGCCCAAAGAAGCCAGACACAAATGCCCTGGACCTGGAGTTACAGACAGCTGTGAACCATCATATGGGTGCTGAGAGTCCAATCCTAATCTTCTGGAAGAACAGCCGGTTCTCTTAACTGCTGAGCTCTCCCACCCTCATAATCACTTTTTAAGCAAAGGGCCCAGAATTTTCATTTAGCTTGACCCCATAGCTTGTAAAGTTGAGGGGATGACTTATGGCTAAAGTGCTTACTCTCCAAGTATGGAGACTAAAGACAGAATGCCCACAATTCCCAGAAATACAGAGCAGTCATTTACCTGCTCTGACAGTGGATTCCTGGGATAATCTGGGTAGCTAAAATAGCTGAATTGGCAAAAATTGGTTTCGGTGAGAGACCCTGCCTTAATAAATAAAGTGGAAAGAAATCAAGGAGAGCATTTATGTATGACAAAACTTTTCCTAAGGATACATCTACTCAATACCACATACAGAACCCATGACAGATTAAAGCATGAATCCCACCAAAGTCCAACTTGGTCAAACAAGTTTTATTGGGGTTACTTACAGAAGCAAAAATGACTCTGACAGATGCAGCACTAAAGCCAACCCCAGTATGACTGACAGCTCACAAAACTGGGAAACTGTAGTACTCTGTACAGCCTTCAGCCAGCTCAACAGGTTGGAGTGTCCTTTGCAGGTTCCTTGGTTGGTCTGAACATCTTCTACACATCTAAGCTGATTTCTTTTTCTTCAGCGTAGCTTGCCTTGTCTGAGAGTCTTTTTACAGTTTAGCTTGTCTGAGGGACCCTTGGCTTTTATGGCTTACTCTGGCAGAGGAGACCTAGTGAATCTAGTCAGTTTCAGGGACTTCCTAAGACCAGTTGAGTTGTTTAAGGAGTTTTCCAGCAGGATTGAATGTTTCAGTCTCTGAGGAAATTGTTACACAATAAGCATCAATGTCCATTTTGGGCCTCTGCGACATACACACACAGGGGCACATATATACATGTATACACATGCACATGAAGAAAAGGAACCAAGTGCTGTTGCTGCATGCTGCAATAGCCAAGAAAGAAAGGAATGTTTCTCCTGCTTAAAACATAACTGCATATGTGCACAGATATGTATTTACATATTTACACAATCTCTTTTGGCATGAAAGAAGTAAGATACAGAAGCAGTGTAGGACAAGAAATGTAATGTGTAGAGTGAGGTAGCATCAATAATGAGGCTACATAACAAAGCTGAATATAGCACTGGGAGGGACCAGCAGGATGTTCCCTCCCAGACCCCAGATTATGCACAAACCACACCCAAATATCTGTTTTCATGGAGATATAGTTTATTAAGCAAGGAAGAAAAGTGACTGAATTCCTTTTTTTAAAATTTTTTTCATTATACTTTTTTATATTTATTTTTTTCTTTTTATTATTATGAATAAAGAAGTTACATTCTCTATCCTTGTATATCTTTATTCAAGGTCCAATCCCCCTCCCACCACATCAGGTCATTCTCTCTTCTCCACATCTCCCCATCTCCTCCCCAGCATGGGCAGGAGGTCCCAAGGTCCCAATATTCCATTGTCCCAATATTGCTCAGTTCAGCCTCCACTCCTGGCAGATCCAGTTTTCTTCCTCCGACATCAAGACTGAATCAGGTGTTCCTCTAGGGGGAGTGGGATCCAATGTGTCAGTCCAAGGTGTTTCAGATCCCAAGCTGCTCAGTGGTTGTGGTTTGCAGCTTCAGCATGCTTTGCTTTTTTGTTGTTGTTTACAGTCCACTAATGAGTGAGTACATCCCCTACTTATCTTCCTGGGTTTGTGATACCTCGCCCAGGAGGATATTCTCCAAATCCATCCATTTGCCTGCAAATTTTAGGATATCATTTTTTCTTACTGCTGAGTAGTACTCCTTTGTGTAGATGTACCACAGTTTGTTAATCCATTCTTCAGTTGAGAGGCATCTAAGTTGTTTCCAGGTTCTTGCTATTATGAATAATGTTGCTATGAACATAGTTGAGCCTTTGAAGTGCAACTGTGCATCTTTAGGGTATACACCCAGAAGTGGTATTGCTGGGTCCTTGGGGAGATTGATTCTCAATTTTCTGAGAAATCGCCATACTGCATTCCAGAGTGGGTGAAAAAGCTTATACTCGCACCAACAATGGAAGAGTGTTCCCCTTGCTCTGCACCCTCTTCAGCATAGGCTGTCATCTGTGTCTTTTATCTTAGCCAAACTGACAGGTGTCAGGTGATATCTCAAAGTTGTTTAGATTTGGATTTCTCTGATGGCTAAAGATGATGAGCATTTTTTCAAGTGCCTTTCAGCCATTTGTAATTCTTGTGCTGAGACTTCCTTTTTTAGTTCTGAACCCCATTTTTTGATTGGGTTATTCAAGGTTTTGGGCTCTAGATTCTTGAGTTCTTTTTATATCTTAGAGATCAATTGTCGGGTTGGTGAAAATCTTTTCCTATTTTGTAGGCTGTTGTTTTGTCCTATTGACAGTGTCCTTGGCTTTACAGAAGCTTCTTAGCTTCAGGAGATCCCACTTATTCATTGTTGATCTTAGTGTCTGTGCCACTGGTGTTATATTTAGGAAGTGGTCATGTGCCAATTCGTAGAAGTGTATTTCCCATATTCTTTTCTATCAAGTTCAGAATGCCTGGGTTTATGCTGAGGTCTTTGATCCACTTGGATTTGAGTTTTGTACAGGGTGACAGGCTTGGATCTATTTGCATTTTTCTACACACTACCATCCAGCTATACCAACACCATTTGCTAAAGATACTATCTTTTTTCCATCGAATATTTTGGGCCTCTTTGTCGAAGATCAAGTGTTCATAGATTTTTGGGTTAATGCCTGGATCGTCAATTGTATTCCATTGATCCACAAGTCTGTTTTTATGCCAGTTCCAGGCTGTTTTTATTACTGTAGCTCTATAGTATAACTTGAAGTTAGGGATGATGATGTCTCCTGAGGTTCTTTTGTTGAGCAAAATTGTTTTGGCAATCCTGGCTTTCCTATTATTCCAAATGAAATTGAGTATTGTTCTTTCAAGTTCCAAAAAATATTGTGTTGGGATTTTGATGAGCAGTGCATTGAATCTGTAGATTGCTTTTGGTAGAATTGCCATTTTTACTATGTTGATCCTACTTAACCAGGAACATGAGAGAGCTTTCCATTTTCTGATATCCTCTTCAATTTCTTTCTTCAGTGATTTAAAGTTTTTGTTAAATAGATCTGTTACTTCTTTGGTTATAGTTACTCCAAGGCATTTAATGCTCTTTGCAGCTGTTATAAAGGTTGATGTTTCCCTTATTTCTTTTTCAGCCCTATTTTCTCTAGTGTATAGAAGGGCAACTGATTTCATTGAGTTAATTTTGTATCCTACTATATTGGTGAAGGTGTTTATCAGCTGTAGAAGTTCCTTGGTAGAATTTTGTGGGTCACTTATGTATACAATCATATCATCTGCAAATAGAAATAGTTTCATGTCTTCTTTTCGAATTTGCATCACGTTAATCTCCTTTCGTTCTCTTATTGCTTTAGCTAAAACTTCAAGAACTATATTGAATAGATAAGGGGAAAGAGGACAGCCTTGTCTAGTTTCTGATTTTAGTGGGATTGCTTTGAGTTTTTCACCATTAAGTTTGATGTTGGCTGTCGGCTACTTGTAAATCATCTTTATTTTATTGAGATATTTTTCCTGTATTCCTGATCCCTCCAGAACTTTTATCATAAAAAAGTGTTGGATTTTGTTAAAGGCTTTTTTAGCATCTAAGAATATGATCATGTGGTTTTGTTCCTTTAGTTTGTTTTATATGATGGATAATGTTTACAGTTTTTCATATGTTAAACCATCCCTGCATTTCTGGGATGAAGCCTACTTGGTCGTGGTAGATGATATCTTTTATAAATTGTTGTATACGGTTTGCCAAAATTTTGTTGAGAATCTTAGCATCAATATTCATGAGGGAAATTGGTCTGTAATTCTCCTTCTTTCTTGTGTCTTTGAGTGGCTTGGGTATTATGGTAATTGTGGCCTCACAAAAGGAATTAGGCAATATTCCTTCAGTTACCACTGTGTGAAATAGTTTGAGGAGTAATGGTAGTAATTCTTCTTTGAATGTCTGGTAGAATTCTGCACTGAAACCGTCTGGACCTGGGCTTTTATTTTTGGGGATGCTTTTAATGACAGCTTCAATTTCCTTAAGGGTTATAGGCCTGTTTAGGTAATTAATCTGTTCTTCATTTAATTTTGGTAAATGGGGGCTAGAGAGAAGGCTCATTGATTAAGAGCACTGACTGTTCTTGTGGAGGACCTGAGTTCAATTCCCAGCATCCACATGGCAGCTAACAACTGTTGGTAATTCCAAAATCTGACACCTTTACACAGTTATACATGCAGGCAGAATATCAATTCACATAAAAAAAAATTGGTAAATGGTACCTATCCAAAAATGTGTCCATTTCTTCTAGGTTTTCCAATTTTGTGGAATATAGATTTTCAAAGTATGATCTGAGGGTCTGTTGTATGTCCCCCTTTTCATTTCTGATTGAAAAGTGGCTGAATTCTGATTCAAGCAGAAAACAACAGCAAATGACCTTAGAGGTTTGATTTTTAAGAGAAAGTCTGTATTAGAATGGACTATGTTGTAGTGGTATGTTTTGCTAGAGCATGTTAATTAGGGTAGCGAAAAGGAGGCTTTTGTTTGCTGGGCTTCAATACTTTGATAGTTGGACCTTGGAACTGAGCCTTAGGAATGAGTCTGCCATAAGAAAGTGTCCAAATAAAGGAGTAGACCTGGTGGCTAGCTTTAGGGATGCAATCTATGGTTTACAAGGGAGAGAGAGAGAGAGAGAGAGAGAGAGAGAGAGAGAGAGAGAGAGAGAGAGAGAGAGAGAAGGCCTGCCAGTGCTGCTAGAGCCCTTCTGCCTACTGATGATACCTATGATTAGAGATGACTAGAGCAGTGACAAAGGTCAAAAATTAGAGGCAAAAGAAAATGAGAGTGAACACTCTGAATGCATGGCATGTAGTCCTCACCAGCCACTCTTTATTTTAGAGACTTGATAAAGGAGATACATTATGATAGTGAGCCATAATGAAATCACAGAGGCCTTCTAGTGGACAACAGGACTGATTGACACTAGCCACAAGCAATGTAATATCTGTTTGGTAGCCCACTAAACTCTTAAGCACAATGACTATTAGTAATAAGACCATCCACATGTAGTGCAATGCCATGGTAATGCCATGGTCAGCTCTGGTTGATGACCTGCATTCATTCTGCAGTGGTACTAGGGAAAAGCAAAAGACACGTAAGTTTAATTTTGATTTTGCTAATCCTAAATAGAAGTCCTTCCAAAGTTAAAAGATATAAAAAAAGAAAAAGTCATGAAAAAATAGCTTTTATCAAATACTCATTTTCTATGTAACTGTGTTGTAGAAACAATATTGAACAGTTTCACATGATATCAGCTTCATAACATGTATACATGCCCACTTATAGTTAGAATGTTCATATTTAAGGAAGCTTTATTAGTTACATATTTTTGTATAACAGGTTAGTCAAAATCTTACCAATTTAAAATAAGAAACATTTATCTCACCTGGTATTTTAGTTAGAGTTTCTATTGCTGTTTAGACACCATGACCACAGCAGCTCTTGTAAAGGAAAACATTTAATTGGTGTGGCTCACTTCAGAGGTTCAGTTCATTATTATCACAGTGGGACATGTTGACATACAGGGAGACATGGTGCTGAGGAAGGAGCTGAGAGTTCTATGTCTTGCAGGCAAGAGGAAGTTGTCTGAGTGTCTGAGCAAAGATTAAGCAAAATAGACCTTAAAGCCCTCCTCCACAGGGACACATTTCCTCCAAAAAGACCACAACTACTTCAACAAGGCCAAACTCCTAATAGTTTCACTCCCTTTGGAGGCCATTTTCTTTCAAACCACCACACATGGTTTCTTAGATTGGAACCCTTGGAACAGATAAGCTGGGTGAATGTAGCCAAGGTTTCTCTTGGAGTTACCCTTAATGAAATTCTAGAGGATTAACTTCTGGCTTTATTGCTTCAGTGGAATGCCAGGTTGAACAAACAGGCTGGGACAAGGGCCTTTGTTAAATATTCTTTTTCACGTAGTTGACTGGTTATCTGGAAAACATAGAAACTGGCTTCCCAAAGTTGAGAAATTCAAGAGACAGAGTGTCAGTCTTTAATAACCTAACATAGAAAGTGGTCCACCATCACTTCTTTGATGTTCTTCTGTTCATCATTCTCAATAACCATGATGGACTGTGGGTGAAGATTTCCAAATGTAGCTATAGAAAGGTAGGGGCATAGGAGCTATCCTGAGGACAAGTTGTCACATATATCAAATAAGTTTTCTCACATTTTTAAAGCTAAACATTCAAATATTAAGAAAAAGTTGGGCTAGAAGTCCTAGATTATCTCTATTTCAAGAATTGTTGGACATCTGGAATCAAAACAAATTTTTTAAAGTTTTTTTTTCAGAGTTTTGTGGAAATCTACACATTAAATCAGGTTTGGTAGTGCATCTCAGTGGTGGAGTATTTGTTGTGCTCGAATGAAACACTGAGCTAAGGCTTTACTATCATAGAGAAACAAGCCTTTTCAAGTGTTTTACCAACCTAAAAATAAAGCAAGGTTTGTAAAGTATAGTTCTTAATGAAAAAAATGAGATTATACCCATCTCTAACATTAAACTTATTGGGAAAACAGGGAAATTCTATATAAATTCAGTTGAAAGAAAAATGTTTTATTCTGTGGGATTATGCTCTTGTACATTATAGATGTTTGTCCCTCCTCTTGGTTAAATAAAACACTGATTGGCCAGAAGGCAGACAGGAAGCATGGGTGGGGCTACTAGACAAAGAAAACTTTGGGAAGAGAAAGAGCAGAACAGAGATGCCAGGCAGACACAGGAGAATAAAGACAAAATGATGCTCTGAGAAAAGGTATGAAGCCACTTGGCTAATCATGGGTTAATTTAAGAGTTAAGAGTTAGCAAGTAATATGCCTGATCCATAGGCCAAACAGCATGAAATTAATATTAAAAAAAAAGACTTTGTGTGATTATTTGGGACCAAGCAGCTGAGGGTAGTTTATTTGGAACAGCTCATGGGGATCTTGGGGCTAGTCTAGGCCGGAAACCTCAATTACAACAGTTTTTAGGTTTGAGATTTTATGTTGATATGATAGGCTGGCTGATCAAATACCAGTGTCTCAATTTATTTTTCTTTAGTCAGTTTCTCACCTCTGTGACAGGTAGATAGGTAAAACCTCAGATTCTCAGCTTCTCTTCCAGCTTGGAGAACAGTCACGGCTGGTCTAGTCAAAGAATTTCAATGGAAATCAGTGGTATATTTGGGGCTTAGAGCAAATACTTTTCTTGAATTAACTTGATATCCAGCCCATCCTCTTTGCCACAAAAGCTGAGTTAATTTCTGATTTCATTGAGCTCTCAAACTAAATCAAAAGCCCTCCAGTTATAGACTTCTTGTGACATGGCACATAAACGCGTGTGTAGTTCTCCATCCCCTTGGTTGGGTTTTCTGCTCCTTGAAGTCATAAGTATTCCTAATCCTGTCTGTGAGTTCACATTAGAAGATATTAAAAATAAAGTCAGGAGAACCCTACGGGGACAGAAGGACTTACTGAGAAAACACTTGTGGCTTATTGAGTGATCATTTTTTAAACAATTCCTTGTGTATCTCAATTTCCTCCATTAAGCTGCTAAAGGGGTAAAATAGCCCCAATACATTTTATATTATTTATTATTATTGCCGCTGATGTTTTGCCTTAGTTTTAACGACAGTAGAGTCCAGACTCTCTTTTTCTCATGACAAATAGCACGAAGTGCCTATAAGTTTATTATGCTGGCCCTGTCCCTGGACAACTTTCCTGATTGCTCAGTGGGATGCCTGTATTCCTGTACTGGTGGACTGCATTGAGATTTTTCTACAGTTTTCAACAACTGTAGAAACAAAAGTGAGTGTCACTTGTGCTAGCAATTGTTTAGGGCAGTGCCAGGTCTAGCAAATCTGGTTCTAAACATCAGGGAGTACATGTCCTCAGCATCAATAGTATCTTGGGAGCTTGTTCTTACAAAGGCATCTCTTCTAAGGAGGGAAACTATGGCAATTTCAAAATGTTATCTATGAATGATACAAACTCTGTATTTGACTGGTATCTTTCTTTGAGGATGTCTACTGTCCTACCATCATACTTTGGAACCTGAATCCTGTTTTCCCAAAGGTAACTTGAACCTTTTTAGAGCAGTTCAGGGCTTATTTGTTACGTGTTCAACCAATTTGTGCCTCAGAAATTTCTATGTGATTTGGAGTACATAAGAATGTAAAATAGATATGCAAATCAAACATTTACAGATATCAAAACATAAATTTATCTTAAAATAGTTTTGTTATACATATAATTTCCCATTTGTTAAAGATGAAAGCAAATTTCCATACTGAGATAATGTGCAGGGTTTATTTTTACATAAAGAATTAAATCTTGGCAGAATATTTGATACTGTAGGACACAGAGCATCTTCAATGTTTCATTGAGTGGATTAATATTTATTTTATAATCATCAGTTCTGAGAATACTGTTTTGAAAAAAATACATCCTACAAAATGGCAGAAATATGTTTAGGCACATTTCATAAGTTATAGGAATATCCATCCTAATCCCAACCCAAAACTCATTTATCAATACTTTATGCAATGCAATTCAGCAAATCAGGTAGCAGTATTGAAAATCAAGCATTCTGATACAATCCAATCCATAACTGAGAAAATGTTTTATTTACATGCAAAAGAATGATGGTAGGTACACTGGTTGTTTTTTTATGTCAGCTTCATGCAAGCTAGTGTCATTAGAATGAGCCTCAGGTGAGGAAATGCCACCTTGAGATCAAGCTCTAAAGAGTTTTCTCATTTAGTAATCAATGGCAGAGGGCCCAGCACATAGTGTGTGGTGTCAACCTTGGGCTGCTGGTCTTGGGTTCTTAAAGAAAGGTAGGGAGCAAGTCACTAAGCAGCACCACTCTGGGGCCTCTGTATCATCTCCTACCTCTAGGATCCTGCCCTGTTTGAGTTCCTGTCTTGATTCCCTATGTGATGAACAGTAATGCTGAAGTCTTAGTCTAATTAACCCTTTCTGCCCAACTTACTTTTTAGCCATGGTGGTTTGTTGCAGCGATAGAAACCCTAAGATAGTAGGGAAATACCAAATATTGTCTTTCTCCTGGTGGTGGTGGTGGTGGTGGTGATGCACACCTTTAATCCCAGCAATTAGGAGGCAGAAGCAGGCAGATCTCTGTAAGTTAAAGGCTATCTTGGTCTACAAAATGAGTTCCATTTACACAGAGAAACCTTGTTTTAGGAGATTAAAAAAAATTTCCGTACTGTAAAAATCCTGAAACTCATGTGGTAATCTTGCATCTGCGCTGAGGGGCTTCTGTTCATGTGTTTTTAAACTTCAAGTTTTAAGCAAAGTTGTGGAATACAACATAGAAATTCTAACAGTACTAGAAAGAAATTTTTGGTCTGAAATTATGTCAGCAAATATAACCTTGTTTTTCCTATAACTTGCAGAGTTGAGAATAAGCCATTTCCCAGACAGACTAGGACACAGTCTGGGTAAACTAAGAGGCAAATTTCTTTTAAGCCTCTTGAAAACCTTAAAGAAACAGATAAAAGCCTGGGTGTATCCTGGCAAAGAGAACAGAGGTCTGTGGATGATGGAGAAGTCACTGCTGGTGCTTTGAGTGGGTCTGACATATCAAAGGGCACATTAACCACAGAGGGAGATCATTGATGGAAAGTGACAGAATCATGGGGAGAATGCACCTAAAGCTATTGACTGATTAGCTGAACAGGCAGCCATGTTCAGGTGCCCCAAAGGTCAGAACCTGAATGTGTTTTATCCCACATTCAGGACAAGCGGCAGATAGTTATCCATCCCCAACAGGCTGGCTCAAAGATTTGGTCAATAAGGCAACCTCTAGGCAACTTTTGATTATAATAACATTAGCACAATAGATATTAAATTCCCATAAAGAGATAATTAAATAAGAAGAAAATTATTCTCTAAGCAGGTATTTATGGTCCTTACGTTAATCTTCATTCGTAGCATACTTAAGAGTCTAAACTGGGATATAAGTTAAAGCAGTTATAAGAAGCCTAGCCTTGTACAGAAAATAATTCTATAAAATAAGGACAAAAAAATTATCAACCAAAATATTAAGGTTTGTTTTAAGTGTTTATTTTTATTTTTCTGCTTTTCAATAAACCCTGGATTTTTATGGCAAGGATATACCACTTATATAATGAAAAGGATATAAATGTTTTTCAGTAGTGTGACAATACCTCATATAGCATAAACATTTCGTGGACAATAACCAAAAGAAGCTACTCAAAATGACTACTTCTCTGTGAGTTTAGTTGGGCTTTATTTTAAGCTATCATTCATTTATTTGATAGAAAGAAAAATCAGAAGATCACATTGATGACAACTTTCTTGAGTTCATTTTATTTCCTAGTTGTGATGAAATTTTGATTACAGGGTCAAAAAAGTATTTCCACTAAGGGTACAAATACATAGGGGTGTAGTTTATTTTATAATTTTTATTTTTATCTGATGTACTTGAGAGGAATTATCAACAACTAAATTTTTGAGAAGGTGAATTAGCATCTTCATGAATACATGTGCCCAAATTTAGTAACATAGCATCTTTGTGCCATGTGTGGCACAGCTGGTGTGACAAACAGCTTTGTGTCTTTTGGAACTCCCCACCCATTCCTGGCTGCTCCCCTTTCCAGCAGGTGCACTGCCATTTTTTAGTGATGCTGAGGTTATTTGCAGTGCTGCAACTTTTGGGATTGTCAGCTCATCTTCAGGTGACTTGGCTTTTCTTTCTCTTTCCTTCCAGAGGATGAAAGTATCCTCCTGCCACCCATGTTCTTAGAATCCTCTCTTTATTCTCAGAAGCTATTGTTCCATGGACATCCTATTATTCATGTTTCCCTTTCACCATCTTTACTGATGCTCTTCAAGTGAAAAGCAATCCAACACATAACCATAAGCAACCTAGAAGAAAGCACTAGCTAATGAACATGAGAGTTGGCTTCTTTCCTGTGACATGAAATTCACAAAAGAAACCCATCAGGAAAAAAACAAATTCAGAAAGAAATATTTTTAAATTTAAAATCAAAGGTTAATTACAAATTAATAAAATTATTTTCAAGGTATATCTGACTGACAGTAAAGCATGCACACACACACACACATACACACACACACACACACACACACACAGGCTCCAGCATGAAGGTCATGTAATATAACATAACAAAGAAAATCCACAATTAACAATTAAAAATAAATATGAAAGAAATAAAAATAAGGCATGGCTAATGCCTTTGACATAGCAATATAAGCATTTATAAATTATATAGACTGAGTTTTATTTGTTGATATATATACTATTTGACTAGCACTTTCCCATTGATTATAGCCATAAGTGTAACTATATCTATTGACATACTAGTAGTTTATTTTTATTAAAAGAAATTCTGGCAACAAATGAAGGGTTTTACTCCCACCTCCTTTAATTCATGGCTTGGAAATGGACAAACCATGGACTTGCAGGCCAAATGCAGTCTACCACCTGTTTCCACAAAGGAAGCATTATTGGCACTCTGCCATGACCACTTATTTGCATGCTGTCTAAGGAAGCTTGTATGCTAGCTGAAAGTTGAGAAAAGAGAGAATATGGCCTGCAAACACCGATGTGTTTATGATCTAGCCCTTTACAGAAAGAGTTTGAAGCATTCACTTACAATATTCAGCTTACACAAAATACATAAATATCTGATCAGTTTTCCAGAATTACTCCTTTTTCATTCCATAAAACTGTTTCTATTAGACAGTAAGATTTTTAAAGATAGAAATCTCTTTACAGAAAGGAACCTTTAAAATATATTCATATGTCCTTATTACAAAAGTTGAATAAAATAACAGTAATTGTTTGGTACATAGGGTATAAGCAAAGCTAACAGACCTGAATCAATAACCACAAAGACATCCTCTGCTTTCAGGTACAGCCTTCCTGAGCTATGACTCACAAATCTTTAATAGTAGCTCATGATTGCTCAATTATGTAATTCCCAGTAAAACAAAGTTCCCATTAGGCAAATCCTTTAAAGCAGACCCCAATGCTGGTGATAATTTACAAGGGAAACTTCCTTTCCCGAGCACAGGCCCTCATTGTCTCCATCAAAACCACAGACTGAAAGGCTTGATGGAGCTACTGCTGCAGAGGGCTGATAGGCTTCAGTGTGCCAGGGGAAGTGGTGTGCTCACATCCCTGCAGGGGGAACGGGGGCTCCTTTCATCTAATGGTTCAAGAGATAAAAGAAAGAGAGGGAAATTCTTTGTAACGGAGCTCAGCAATTTCTCCTATTCTTTCTATATTTGGTTCTCTGGAACAGAACATTCTGAAGAGAAGAACCTTAAACAGAGTGGGATTTGAGATGGCTCTTTCAACCAAGGAAACCCAGGATCAACTAAATCTCTATAAAATGTCTCTTCCTCAATAGTTCTTCCTTTGTGCCCTCTTCACATAGTCATAATACATGCTACTGTGTGTTATGTGATGCTAAAGGAGGTACACAGGTCTTTCTCACAGATCAGGGTCTCTGGCAAATCTGATATTTGAGAGAAAATTTAGATCATTCACCTTTAAGACAAGGGACTGTGACCTGTCACTTGTTTTTCAGAACTTGCCAGAAGAATTAAAAAATGCCAAGCCATTGAAAACATGATGGGATGAAACCCACTGGACCATTGTGATGTACCAACGTAGTCTCACAGGATAGCTACCTCAGCCCATGCTCGATTTTTATTGAGATAAGGATGATTTTTATTTTCAACACTAAGAAGTATATTAATTTATTTGTTGAGCTTACATGTAATACCAAACTGATAAAAAAAAGAGACAAATCAGATAAAAGTTGATTTGAGTCCCAAAAATTATATTAATCATAACTATTTCATAAATAGGCAAACTAAGGTCAGGAAGCTTAATGGTCTTGTCCCGGGTAGTAACTGAGGTCCAGTGCTTAAGAATAGACAATAGGCATGTAAGCATGAGGCATTTTCTTTCAGACACTCAAACTGGTAACTCTGTGAGCACAGAGTGTGCATAGAGACCTACTGTCAGGGCTGTCCAGAGTAACAGAACTTAATAGAATAAATCTTTCTCCATATAAAATGTGGACCTCATTAGAATGGTTTACATGCTGTAGTCCAGCTAATCCAACAATGGCTAGCTGTGAATGGAAAGTCAAAGAATCCAATAGTTGCTCAGGCCACAAGGCTGGATGTTTTAGCTGCTCTTCACTATATGCCAAAGAAGGAGGTTCAAATGCCAAGGAAGGAATGGATGTGTTAGCAAGACAAGGGCAAGCAGGCAAAGAGCAAACGCTGGGAGGGAGAGGGAATTGTGATTGGTATATAAAATGAAAAATAAATTAATTAAAAGAAGAGAGAGAGAGTAAAATCTTCTTTTTTCTAGACTCCCAGCAGAAAAGTATGGCCCAGATTAAAAGCATGTCTTCCTACCTCAAAGGTCCATACTAGTAGATTCATCTACTTCAAACCAAGCAAAAAAAAAAAAAAAAAACCTCTCACAGTTGTGCTCTCCATTTCTGGCTTATAGTTCATTCCAGATGTAGTCAGGTTGACAACCAATTATAATATCCATCACAGTTACTTAGATTAAATAGCATTAACAGTATTTAAGTTATCAACCAAGATGAACAGACTGGTATAATGTTATCAGTCTTTGCACTTCAACAGAGACATCTTTACAAGAACCTGTGCAGTCAGGTGTTAAGATTTGCCAGGCTTGAGGGAGTCAGTGATCCCACTCTCCCTTTTCCCAGCATCCAAGGGCTCCTGCAGCATCATATTAAGGTGCACAGTCCAATAAAAATTATTAATTGGAGCGAGTTGGGAGTCTCTAAAAGATCCTTGAGGCAACACACAGGAAGGTATTTCTGACCCCTTGGAGCGACAGTCTAGAAGAAGAGTGTCATATATATATATATATATAGAGAGAGAGAGAGAGAGAGATCCTACTTTGTCTTCAAACAGTTTGACTGCTCTACAATCAAATACCTAGGGTCTAACTCTTGCTTTGCCATGCTCAGGTGAGCTACCGAACCCCTGGGAACCTGAGTTTCTTCACCTTTAAAATGGCTGCAAAAATAGTTATTATGAAGGGTAATTGAGATAGTGCACGAAAAACATTTGGCAGAAGGTTGGCAGGGTTCTGACGAGCCACATTAAAGACTGTTTCAGAGATAATTCTCTGAACAATTATATCTGCATAATTACATTGAAGCAGTCAGTACTGGACCATGAAAACCCTTTCTTCACTTAATGGCAGAGTCAAGGCAGAGCAAGCAGCACAACTGAACCTCAGAACTCCTGCGCTGGCGTTGCTGGCTAGAATTTACCGCTGCGGACACACACTCAGGCTACCTGCCTTTAGAGTCTGGAGCAAATGGGGTCAAGAATACTGCAGTAACTTGGAACCAAAAGCCAGTATCTACACATTGCTTCGTTCTCCCCGCAGGGAGGACAGTTCAAGCAGAACCTAGTAGCAACAGATAAGAAGGCAGGCCACTGAGCACCAAGTGACACAAATCCAATCCCCACACCTCTGCACTCCGTGGCTCCCTCTGTCAGTGCTGTGTGCTGACAGGTCTAGACATCTCTCCCAGCAAGGAACTAGAGAGACTCGGGACAAGTCCAGGCGTCACCTCACATCCCGGTGCAAGTGAGTGGAGCCAAGTCCAGTGACTGCCCGTCCCACCATGCAGAGCTTGGGAAGAGGCAAGCCTGGGCAGCCCCATCCCTCTCCGGCTGCCTGGAGCTCCGGGTGGCTCATTGCTCATCCCAGCCCCGCGGCAAAGATGACGTTAGAAACTTTAGGATTTCTTGCAAACCAAGAGCAGCAATGAACCCTAGCTGCTCTCTTTAAGGAACGGTCGTGACTGGGCTTGAAGAAATCAGACTCCCTCCAAGACACCAACAAAAGACTATATTTAGTTTGGAGCACTCCGCCTAAATTCCTTCTTTTCTCTTTCTCAGCTTTGGATCTACAGGCCCCGGCAGTGGGTGGGAGGGGGTGGGGAGCGGTGGAGAAGGAACAGCTGGGCCTCCGCCTCTCCACTCAATCTCTATAAATAACCAATCCTGAGCGGAGGCGACTTTCCAGCCAATGAAGCCGTCTAAAGTGACAAAACCTCGGCAGCAGCCAATGGGGAAACATTTGGGGGTGTGAGACTCGCACCCTGGGGCCAATGAGTTGGGAGTCTGGGAGAGGTAATTTGAGCTGGCGTGTGGGTGTGCGGTGCGAAACCTTCCTACTTGCAAGCTCCAAACCTGCTCGGCCGACTGAGCATGCCCTGACTAGGTGCGGGAGCCGCACGCCTTCCGCGAAGGGAGATCCGCTAGCCGGGTTTTGGCTTCAGCCAAAGGGTAGGATGGATGGCCACGCGAATTCTGCCCCGAAGGCTGCGGTGCTCCATTAATTCCCACCCATTGCTCCATAATCCAGACGGGGAAACGGGACAAGTTCTTCGCAGGGAAGCGACACGAATACAATAGGTCAAGTGGGAAGCTGCGCCTCTATTACCATCCCTGACCTAAAAATGCCCAGCAGGTGTGTGGTCCAGAGAAGCACGCACTAGTCTGGACTCCGGGACTGGTGTCATCAGTCTTTAACAGCGCGAGGCGGCGAGAAGGTCCAGCCAGCTGCTGTCTGATGCGCTTACGAGAGGCTCGCAGCGCCCTGAAAAGAGGTAGTTGCGGTCCTGAGCTTTCCGCCTAAAGGGACAGACTGGTCACGGTCTGCCCAGTTCCAAGATTCGCGCCGCCCCGCCCACTTCTGGTTGGTCACGCCCTCTATCACGCCTCCTCCCGACGCTGCGGAAAAGCTGGAGCGGAACTCGGGCGGGGCACCGCAGGCGGGCTCACTGGGCATGCTCGGCTGGGCGGGGAGGGCCGGGCTGCGCGCGGCGAGTAGGAAGCCCTCGCCCAGCGGAGGCTGCGGGAGAGAGCAAGCGATGGGCCGCGGAGCTGGGCGCACGTTCCGCGGGGACACATGCCACGCGTGTCCCAGCCGGACGCGCAATTAGCATCCGCCTCTGCAGCCAGCCACCACCGCCTCCCGGCCCTCTTGGGCTGCCGTGGAGAGGAGCTCCAGCGGTTACCTTGCTCCGGCTGTACGCATTGTCCTCAGGGTCCTCTGCCAGGGCTGCTGCGGGGCCCGGGACCCTCGCCCCAGGGACGCGCCCCCGCCACCGGTCTGCCCGGCACCGGGCTCCGCTAGCCGATCGGTGAGCCCGAGCTCCCGGGCCACTCTCGTCGAGGTTTTTCTTGAGGAACGGAGGAAGGGGAGAAGTCCATTCGTCCAGCCGAGCCTTTCCCAGCGCGCAGCCCCCGACGGGGCCGCGGCAGGAGCGCCGAGGACGCCGACGGAGCCATGAGAGAGTACAAAGTGGTGGTGCTGGGCTCGGGCGGCGTGGGCAAGTCCGCGCTCACCGTGCAGTTCGTGACAGGTTCCTTCATTGAGAAGTACGACCCGACCATCGAGGACTTCTACCGCAAGGAGATTGAGGTGGATTCGTCGCCGTCGGTGCTGGAGATCCTGGACACGGCGGGCACCGAGCAGTTTGCATCCATGCGGGACCTGTACATCAAGAATGGCCAGGGTTTCATCCTCGTCTACAGCTTGGTCAACCAGCAGAGCTTCCAGGACATCAAGCCTATGCGGGACCAGATCATCCGCGTGAAGCGGTACGAGCGCGTACCTATGATCTTGGTGGGCAACAAGGTAGACCTGGAGGGCGAGCGTGAGGTCTCCTACGGCGAGGGCAAGGCCCTGGCCGAAGAGTGGAGCTGCCCCTTCATGGAAACATCCGCCAAAAACAAAGCCTCAGTGGATGAGCTCTTTGCAGAGATCGTTCGGCAGATGAACTACGCGGCACAGCCCAACGGAGATGAGGGCTGCTGCTCGGCCTGTGTGATCCTGTGAGGCGCCGGCTGCCGCCGGGCGCTGGCCACGCTCTGTGCACAAAGCCAAACACACCCGATTCTCTTAATGTGATTGTCTTCTTGCTTTGAGATTGGAGACGACTTTGTATTGGCCGGGATGTCCGAGGAACCTGGCTGACTTGCATGGCCAGCATCCCCAGCCTTTCAGCCAGGGTCCGAGGTGGTGTCGGATCCTGACCATTCCAAGACCTTGATGGAAAATGTGGCTCTTTACAGCGTGTACGTTTCTCATTGATTTAGGTTCATGCATAATTTTCCCGTTTTTGAAGCCATTAAGGCACAGTATTGGCTGCTTGACACCGACAAGCAAAAGTTTCAAGCCTGAAAAAGATGGGGGTGGGGAGATGGAGGAAGTGAAGGGGAAGAAGGAGGCAGTGGGGGAGGGTTCCCCCAAACAACTGTTCATAGTTCCATGGAAGGAGGTCTGAGAAAACCATATGAAGGAGCCAGAAGAGGGAAAGAAACTTCTTTTTTTTTTTTTTTTTTTTTTTTTTTTTTTTTTTTTTTTTTTTTTTTTTTTCCTCTTGTTTTCAAGGATTATTTGGAAATTAAGACCAGGGGTTCCTTTTCTGCCAGCTTGGAAGGGCAACCCAGGGACTGATTACGATTCTGAGGATGTCTATGCAAAGTTGGGTTCTTGTTACAGTGTATCCAATCTGAAGTATTGCACATGTGAACTGGGACTGTTAACACTGATGCCAATACAGTGTGGGGTGCCAGGAAGTGTCTGCTGATATTTGTGGGAAAAAAAAAATCTATTTTGATTACCTACTGTATCAAAGGGGAGTCTGGGGGAGAATGGTAGTATTTTTTTTTATCAGCTGTGAAAAAAATGTTAAAAATCTGCACATTTTTGTGTGTGTGTGTATGTATGTGTGTATGTGTGTGTGTTTAAGTATAGCTTTTTTTTTTTGTGGTTGGCAGTGACAGATTTTGCTGACTTGCTTTTAAAAATACAATACAAAGACTTTGTAAATGTGATTCAGGGCCCCCAGCACCCCTGTGTCTGCAGAGTGCCTTCAAACTCAGCTGTTCCAGCCGGTGCCAACCTGTGAATTCCCACCATATCCCAGAATCTGCTGTTCTGCACCCCCTTCCCCCGAAACCACTTTACAGATGGGGCCTGTTAGTCCATGAATTGCTTCATTAATGTTAGCTTTTTTAATGTTAAGCCCGTGTCTCAAAAATTTTCCCCTTTATTTTGTTCAGATTTTGGGCTTTAGCTTCCTTTTCTGTATTCCGAGTGTCTCTGTTATTTGTTACAGGGTGTCCTCCAAAAGCAAAGAGCAGAATTTTATTGTTGTGATGTACCAAGAGAATTCTAACAAATTGTAACTTTTAATTCCACTCATTTAGTCATTGTGTCTTCATTTTAAGACTTTTAATACAAATGTCATTTTTAAAGAAATCCCAAACTATTTGTGTTTTTGTGTTTCATATTCAGTGAATTTTAGTATCCAGGACAGTGGTGTCAGGAAGAGGTGGAAAGGGCCAGGTACATTAGTTTCCAAAGTTGCTTGTCGAAATGTTTCATTGACAAATTGGATGACAGTGTTTCCAAGTCTTTTTCTTTCTTTTAATGGAGAAAATTATCAAGGCCTAAGACTCACATATCAGTATGACCATACCATCTGACTCCCCAGGAGGAAGGGTATTGATTTCTTTCTTTTCTGCCGATGAAGGGCAGTAAAATTCACTGTTATGGCAAAAGGGAGAAGCTCATTGCTAATGCCCTCCTAGGTCTGGGAAGTTATACCCATCTGGGAAGATAAAGGAAGGTACTTTCTCTTTGTCTTGGTTTTGTTTTGTCTATTTCTGTCCTGCCTCAAATCAGAAGTGTTCTTAACTCTGTTCTCATGCACAGTGTACTCAGCAGGTGTATAGAAAGCATTAATCTAGCCATTATTTGAACCCTTCTAAAGGTTTTATTTGGAACCAAATCGTTAGATTGAAAACAAACAATAAAATAAAATATGTAAAGAGGATTGCTCCCTTGCTTTCATTAGTTTGTGGATCATGTTTGACCACAAGAGTTGTTTCTTTTAAAAAGTAGGAGGCAATGTGTGTTGTTATTATTTTTTTTTCTTTTTTCCCAAACAGGATTTCTCTATGTACTGTTAGACCCTGTTCTGGAACTTGCTCTGTAGACCAGGCTGGCCTCACTCACAGAGACCCACCTGACTCTGCCTCTGAAGTGCTGGGATTAAAGGTGTGTATCACCAGCATCCCATATATTGTTACTTTTTATTGTAAATTTCTTGGGCTTCTCTAGTACAATAATCTTTAAAGAATAAGAAAGTATCTATAAGAGATTATACCATAGGTTCATGAGGCAAAACTGGAGTCTGAAGAGTCTTAATTGAGGAATTTACTCCTTTGACACAGCCAAAAGAGATATCAATATATCTTGCCTTAATTTTCTTTTTGTCTCCATCCAGGTTACATCTCACTATTCCAGTGGGAGAACAGTTTTATCTGTCTTGGCCTTTGTTTATCTCCCAACTCTGATCTCATTTCTCCATTCATACCAAACATAATTATGTTTTTAAGTATAATAATTGAAACTGCTCAAAATCATGTTTTTACAAGAATTCATTCTTACATTTTAATGAATGTGGTTGCTTAAGTAGATTAAAGTATTGCACATTCTAATGATGTGTGTAAGCATTCCGGAAAACCAACAATGTGTCCCTCACTCTTGGAAGGGTTGTTTTTAAAATATGTTTGATGACCCTCTTTTGTCATTATTTTGGAAAGCTTTGGATAAAAGCATTGGCAAGTATATAGCTGATAAGAAATGTATGTTCTCCTTACAGAAAATAATTGAAGGTGGACAGTGAAATAGTTTGCTGGTTCATTAATCACCTCCATAGAGGGTTTTGTAGAGGTCATATAAGGCAGGACAGGTTTGGTTTTTTTGTTTTTGTTTTTTGTTTTTTAACAAAACAAAACATGTTTCTACTGAGTACTGTAAAATAAATGCTTTTGGATTGTAAAATTAAAGCTGCTGCAGGAAAATGGAGGTCTGAGTTGTTTGGCTTTCCCCTGTTATATTGATGGTAAAATAGAAATTTGGAGGGTATTTTTCTTTAAGAAGAAACATTAGGTATGAAAGTTTATTTGGCGAAGAAGAACCTGGCCCAGTGTGTGAAGAGATAAAAGCATTTGTTTCAGTGAGAAAACTGGCCTGTTTTAACTGCTTAAGGAAGTGAGTCAGGGAGGGTGGAGTTTGTTGTTCGTGATCACCTGTCAAACAAGTGCGGGAGGGGAAGTGCTTCCTGAGGGGTAAAAACTAGTAAACTTGACCCCTGCTGGGTGGGGGGTGGGGTTTTCTATTTGTTGAAACAACTTTTCTTTTGGTCCCTGACAGCCCAATTTTCTGTCAGTTCAAAACATTATTTTTGTTCATTTGTAAATGGCTCAGGAAAGCAAAAAGGTCTTTGCTCAAGTCTCATTCTTTGATCTTCAGGTAAAAGGTTTCCATCCTAACCGTTAAGATAGAGCCACGCTGTGAAATCAGGTCTATTTGAAGTTAGTCTTTGAATGACTTCCTCATACGTCCTCAATACTGCATATTTCCATTGGGTGAGAATCTCAAATGCCTCCTTTATTCAAACTGTTTGGGTATTTTGCTATCACTCTTCCTTCTGGATGACGAAAAGCGAGAGAAAGCTATAAGGAGCAGGAGTTTGGAAAAGTAGATGTTAAATGCCCGTGCTGTATCTATCATAAAATAACCTGCTCTATAAATGTGAGGAGAACCAACTCCTCACATTTATAGATTGAATTTGGAGATGACCACTGTGAAAATGAAAAGGTTTGTCAGTGCCTGCTTAATGGCAGAAAGCATATATATATATATACATATATATATATGTATATACATATATATAGATATATAGATATATATTTTTTCTAGGAAATATTACAGGTCTAAAAATCAAGAACGTGTTATTTTTAATTGGTATTTTATGCAGACTACAAGAATTATTGAATGCCTTTACTTGACATGGTACTGAAAAGTGTAGCATTTGATCTTTGCACAATAGCATTTTGGTAATTTCCGACAATAGGGGTCACCTATTCCTGAGGTTTTCAAACTAAACTGTATATGAAAATCACCTGCAGGTTACAGCAATAGATATGACTGCTTCCTATTTTCTTCAATGGATCTGGAGTAGATTCTATTTTAGGTGACAGTGATGTTGCTGGTCCAGGGACTATACTTTGAGAATCGAAGATTAATTTCCAGCACTAAAAGCACATCAACACTAGAATCTACTTAGATATTCAGACACTCCAATTTAAGATCTGCATTTACTTTTCAGAATGCTTTCTTTTCTGCTTTAGTGATATGATAGTCTCCATAGAAATTTACTGAAGAGGACATACACCATTGGAAATGACTGTTAGGCTATTGTGTGTGGGTAGAGTTTTGTTTAATTAACTACTCTGAACAATGCTGTCTGTGATCTTCAATGCAAAATCAGAAGCAAATTCTAAGAAAACTATTACATCAGAGTCACCATTCTATCCCTACTTCATGAAAAGAAAAACAAATTCAACAATACCTTTGACTAAGGGAGCACTTTAAAATATTTATCTTCTATATACTTTGAAATTAAAAGGCAAGGGCTTTCATTTTTTTATGTTTCCAAGTAAGGATTCTGAAAATTAATTGAAAGAGTTTCAATATTCAGGTCACAGGACACACAGGTATGTCTTCTTAGCCTCCCTGGTGCTGGTTAATTCAGTCTGAAATCATAATCATCTCCATTCTGAGAAAATAGACACTACGAAACCATCATGCATTGTATTTTGTTACGCACTTTTTGTTGTTGTTTTGACCAGTGGACCAGACTGGCCTTGAACTCATGGAAATCCTACTGCCTGTGCCCCCCTAGTGCTGGGATTAAGGCATGTGCTATCATTGCCCCTGGCTTGTTGTATATCTTAGGACCCAAGGAAGTTCCCCAAACCCTCTTTTAAAAAAATCTGTGTCTTCATTGATTTCAAAAAAAAAAAAAAAAAAAAGCAGAGTTGAAATCCAATGGCAACCATAGATGTTGCTTATTCACAATTGTCTTTTAGGTGGTGGAAAGCATAATGCGCAGATATCTGGTGAGAAAAAGAACTGAGCAAATCTGCTTTGTTCACATTTAAAAAAAAGGGGGGAGTTTATTTATTATGTGCACGATATGTACTGCTTTTATGCCTGCACAGAAGCGCACCAGATCTCATTACAAATGGTTGTGAGCCACCACATGGCTGGGAATTGAACTCAGGACCTCTGTATGATGAGCCAGTGCTCTTAACCTCTGAGCCATTTCTCCAGCCCTGCTTTGTTCACTTTTAGTATGTTTTGGACTTGGGTTGTTTGCTTGCTTTTGCTTAAATAATAACTAATAATAATAAATGTTTTATGAAGATATCTGCCTCACCCCCTTGTTGTTGTTATTGTTATTTCCAGTCACATCACTCATTCTGAAAAGTCAGAAACTATCTGAACAGAAGCTGAGAAATGATGGAAACGTAGTAGGTATTTGTTCCATCTACCCATGACAGATCCACTAGAAGACTCTAGAACTGTATCTTCTGTTCCAATTACACAAAATGAAAGGTTATTTTAAAGTTTATTTTATCTTAAAGAACATTCTTATATTTTGTTCTGAGTATAAATGTCACTTCAGATAGTTGCAAACATTCATGTGTGACAGTGTGCTACCTGTAACAGTTTTAGAGACCTTCATAAAACCTGCTTGGTACAGTACAATGAGAAGATAAGCAATGTAATAATTTTATATTGTCCTTCAATGTATGTTGCTTTTCATTGCTGTTAATTTGGATCACTACTATTGGACTTTTTGAACTGTTCAAAATTGGAGGTTATATTTATTTTAGAATGATATATTTTTAAAGTATACTGTATTACAAAGATATTTACCTTGTCTAAGAAGATACAAATTGTAGTTCATTCTAACAGGTTAATATTCATTAGAGAAGAACTTTGTTACTTTAAGGAAATGAATAAATAGTAGGATGTTAAATGCTAAAGCCTAATTAGTGAAATAATTTGTCTTGCAAAGCATAGATGGCTAGCTAGTAGAGACAGGGATTGTATTGATCTGGTCTGTAAATAAGAGGAAACAGTTCTTTGTACTTTTCTCATTCAGTTGACTCAACTTAATCTTGAAAGATATCTTGCAAAATTATATAAGGCTCAGTTTTTCAGAGGTTCTTATATGTATGGTTCTTTTATTTGTGGTAAAAGAAAAATTTCAAAGGCAGATTTTTTTTTTTTAGTAGAAAAGAGATTATTGATGGCTTTTGGAATACAGGTATTCAACAAAAGGTATGAGATTGTTATTTGATTGCTATGAATAGATTTGCAATGGAGTTGGTATGCAGGGGTAAAATGAATTCATCCATTATTCAGCAAACGTTTACTAAGCATGTAGTGTTCACTACAATGTCAGGACCAACACCTGTGGGGTAAGTTTTTAATACTTAAACAAAAACAATTTTTGCTTTTCTTTTATCATCAGTTGCAAATGACATCTGTCAACTAAGAACTTGGCATATGGGAAAGCACATGGGCATGGACTAACAGTTAAAATACTACACGTCCATGTTGTGGGCATACAGATGATAAATTTGTAGAAAAGTACACCTTTTTCTCAGGATAAGTGGATAATATAAATAAAAATGGGTCTCATGAAGTTTAAGCAATTGATAGCTTTTGTTCTATATGATACTGTGTAATAAGACATTTTGGTTTTTTTTAATGTGTGTATTTTTCCAACATATTTTTAGATGATTAGCTAAAACTGAGTACTTGGAAATAGAATATAATTTTGCTCTTATATATTTATATCAAAGGGAACAGCAAAAATGCAAAATAAGATGAAACAAGAAAGGACGATGTTGTACTCAAGGAAAGGCAGAGTCATCTAGAATTCCATGTAAGGAAGAGGAAGGTCAGGGTGCTTTTTTTGAAAGAGATCATCCCATGAAAATAATTGTGCATAGAATTAGCGAACATTTTAAGTCTGCTAAACTAATAGTTATGTTATGCAGAAACCCTTATTCTCGGGGTGCTAGTGCTGACTGGAAGAAGACAATCTCAGAGAAAAGGCTGTTGGGAAGCCAGCTATATGAGGTTTTTTAAAAAAATAGTACACTTATCATCTGACCATATAAATGGAAAGTTAGGGTTGTGATTATTAGCCTACTGTAGTTTCCAAAATGATTTCTACTGTCCACCTGTGTAAACTGTCTAGAGAATTGAACAGCATAATTTTAAAGTGTGAAATTACAGAAGTAGCTGGGTATATAGAGAAGGAATATAATTATTTTTTAAAAGAATTAATTGCTATAGGATCATTCATAAAATTCAGATTAATTATAAGGATTTTAAAGATTCAGTAAGAGCCTAAGTATTTTTATGCTTTCTCATGATTGCTAAAAAAGTTTTAAAATTTTAAATATAAACCCAGAACCTATCAATATTATTATATGGGTTAATATATAGGTCAGTGGTGCTCAACCTATGAGTTGTGACCCTTTGGGGGTCACAAGGGTCATATCAGACATTTACATTGCTATTCATAAAAGTAGCAAAAAAAATTTTATAGTTGGAGGTCACCACAGCATAAGGAACTGTATTAAAGGGTCACAGCATTAGGAGGGCTGAAAACCACTGACATAGGTATTGACGTGTACAATATATAATATACACAATGTACGTATATAATTGATATTATCTATATTAATGCTAATTTAAATATTTCCTTAGGTGCTAATATTTATTGAATTATATACCATTCACAAAAAGAATTTCTACAGAAATCTCTACTGACTAAATTGTGTAAGTGTATGTAAACATATTTTACGGACTTTAATATGCAATAAAACTAAAATATGTTTAGTTTTAAATTTTACATTTTAGATAGAATTACAAGATATTTAGGTTTTATTTCAGTATTGTGTATTATTCTTTTACAACCTAGGGAAATCTTGAGGTTGGAGTTCTTCATTCTGCATTTAGTGAATTTGTTTAGGTATACTTTCTCGTGTGTGTGTGTGTGTGTGTGTGTGTGTGTGTGTATTGTTCAATTATCCGTATCTAGTTCATGCAATTAGTTTTACTGTCATTAATCTAATATACATTAACTGATAAAAAGATTTAAGACCTATTAGCTCTATAAATTTAGTTATCATGAAGCATTGTAAAGAGAAGCTGATTTTCACTGTATTTGAAAATCCACAACTAAACTTCCAGCAGAAGGGAAACAGATGTCAACCCACAGGTTTCTGTGGATTGGGGTATAAGTCTATGATTCATTTTTTCAGAGTGATTTTTTTTTTAATGAATTAGCTTGGAGACCCATTCAGTTAGATAAACTTACAACTACTGAAAAATATTTCGAGCCCAGCTCTTTCTGCTGATCTTGTACTGTGGTTAAAAAAGAAAAAAAGAAACCTTACCCTCAGTAAGAGAATATTATATCATCATGAAAAGCCAAGTGAGGAGTAATCACCAAAAACAATTTGCATTTGTTATGTCTTCATTCCTGTGTCATTGAAAAGACATCAATAGGGGCAAAGGCACCTGTTAGTGACATTCCTCAGGTAATGATGGTGGTATAGTTCCTAAGGTGTGAGAATGTCATGGAGCTAGAAGCAGAATAAACTGGAGTATGAGATGGATTTACTCAGCAACCAGGCTCTTGTTTTGTTCTAATTTAGAGGATTTCCTTGAATTCAAACTTATGACTCCTGGGTTGATTGAGGCCTTGGGCTGCTACTAGTCCAGGTAAAGGGGCCTTTGTGATGATAGAATAAAGATTCTACTGTGGTGAATGGGAATCAAGATTTCTCAGTGTCAGCCTGTGGACTTGCCTGCCAGAATTATGCTTTAGGGGTGTGTGTGTGTGTGTGTGTGTGTGTGCGTGCGTGCGTGCGTGCGTGCGTGCGTGTGTGTGTGTGTGTGTGTGTGTGTGTGTGTGTGTTCGCACTTGTGTGTGCACTGGGCTATCTATGCTCTTTAGGATGCTGGGAACAGCCTGTTTTTTCATCATGAAAAATTGGTGACACTAAAGAGAATTACCATGTGTTGCTCCAAGGTACAAATGGCCCCTGGTTATGAATTCCTGCTGTAAACATTGTTTATACCCCTTGACCTTGTGTGTGTGTGTGGAAACAGCCGTAGAATAGAGGGGTAGCCATAGAAGGAAGGAGTAAAACTAGGCTAGAGAAATAGGAACCCTTAATACTCCAAGGCATATAATGTGTGCTTTTCTTTTAAAATACCAATATCTTTTCTTATGCTTCAGATAAGATCACTTGAACAAATCCATTAAATCATTAAGAGGAGTGAAAGTATGGTGTTTATTAAGAATTTCTTTACCTGGGACAGGGGTGGCAGTAGTGGTGCTCTGGTGGAAGGTGATGAACCAGAGTGTCCAGAGTGCCTCCACTCAGCCTAAGGACCAAACAGCTAGACTTAGAAGTAGTAAGAATCCTCAAAGAAAAATCAAAGGCAACTCTGTATTTCAGCCCTCTCATGTCTTTAGTGAGAGACTGCAGGGAAGTTACATTGTTCTGTAATTCACCTCTGTCTCTAGATGGATCTGCAGCCATACTCAGAACCTGACCTTTGACACAGAAACCTTGCTCTTCATGTATTTACTTCTAGTTAACTTTCATTTTTAAATTATCACCTTCATTATATGTGCCCTTTCTTCTCTCCTTTTTTTTTTTTTTAAACATTTAGGTAACTGGGTGCATGCAGGACAGATTTCTGTTACTGAGTTGTGCACCCCCACCTGTAGCCAAAGTACTTATCTAAGTAACATGCAAAGAGGGGGACATTGAGAGGAAGGACAGTGACTACACTGAAATGAAGTCCTCAGCACCCTGGCAACCTCTCTGTAGCTCATAGGCTATATGTCTGCCAAGCCCTGGAACTCAACATTGAGAATCCTGTCAGCAAGGTCATTAATGGGGAATTAACTCAATAATCATGGCCCTTTAATTTACTCTGAGCCAGACATGATTTCTGTTCTTACAGTTTAATGAATCCTAGCCAACATATACCCATAAAACTTTAAGCAACCAGACTACTGGGCACCCTATGTATTGGGAAATCCTGATTCTACAGTGCAAAGGGTTTCCATTTAGGAAATACTAACATTTTGAAAATGAGCAGGAATAATCTTAAGATCACCAGTTGGCTTTTCCTAGTTAGGAGGATCTAAAAAAGCCTCAGATCCAGTTGAAAAAAATAACCCTTTACAATTAGTATAAAGCACTATTTGGTGGATATGAGAGTAATTTAGGTAGCTAAATTTTACTCTCAAATTTGATAATGATCTTATGTTAAAATAGATGGTGTTGGTGGAATTACTTTATTCTCTAGTACCTTTGTACTGAATTGCACAGAGAAACATCAGATTTAGTATTGTGATCACAGTTAAGCTTAAAAAACAAAATTTCATTTCTAAATTTCTTATTTTTCTTATATTGTCTCTCTTTTTAGTCATCTGTGCCATTTTACATTTTTTTTTGTGCCTAATCTCTTGGGTTTTTTATTGGCTCTTGGAAATGTGTTTTGTCTGTAATTAAAAATTACAAAACAAATGAAATATTCTAGATGTCAAGATAATATATTCATAAATTTAAACGAATAAGTTAATGAAATAGGATTTTTCAGTGATTAGGCATTTATGTTTTAGAGCATGAAAATAGTTTTCAGTGAAAATGAAAATTGTCTTCTGAAGAGTAACCAATTGATTTTTGATTGTAAAAATTATTATATTTGTTCTTTGTTGTTGTTTGAGGCAGAATCTCTCTATATCTCTGGCTGTCGTGGACCTCGATATGTAGACCAGGCTGATATCCACCTGTCTTCTCCTAAGTGCTAAAATTAAAGGAGCATGCATGCCCTCATGACCATCAAAAGACTATTATTGCTTTTAAATAATTTATGATTATAAATTCTCTCATTTACATTCTTAGCAAGATTACTATTTTTGCTATTTATACTTAGTTTGCTTAGTAGCACTTTATGGATGAGAACAAAGGCATGTATGTTAATTACCCAAAAGACAGTCCTGTTATTTAGATATATTGCAGCAATGGAGAGTTTGCCAAGGTCTAGACTCTCTTAATTACAAGGAATAGAATTGGTTTTTACTAGACAAAGTGCAGAAAGAGTGGAACTAAAATGACATTTTGGTGTTAGCAGTTTTGAATAATGAATGCAGTAGATATGTGACAGAAATAAATGACCCTCCTAGAAAGTATTCCTTTCTAGTCATTAACATCATGTTTTTGAAATTGTGGGATAAAAGTGATCTTTTTTGTTCGTAGTGCTATACAATGAGAAGTAGGGATTTTCATATGTTAGGAACAGTTTCTGAATGTCTGAGTTTTATGTTATGTTATTTCTCAACTCTGGCCCACTTTAGCTGTTGAAAACACAATTATATGAGTGTGTGTGTGTGTCTGTGTATCTGTGCATATGCTCATGTATATGTGTGTATTTGTGCCAGAGAGAATGAGCAGATTTTTTTGTCTACAAACAAATTCCAAATTGAATTATAAAAAATTAGGAATCAAAGTTTTAAAAAATTATAAAAAATCTTGACTTTCAGCATTAGAATGCAAACTGTGTGTACAGCTTGGTTTTATTAATAAGAAAAAACATCAAAATAATTGTGTCATTTAATCACTGGCAATTGATTAATAGGTTAATATTTATTAATTAAAGGGAAACTTAGAAATGTTAGGCAGGAAGGCTGGCACGACCCGCTCAACAAAACAGTTCTTCATTCCAAGGGCAAAAGGGAAGCAGAGAGAGAGAGCATATACAAACCTGCATCCAGATCTTAAACTGCCCTCAGCCATGCCTCAGTGCTGCAGCCTGGATGGTCATAGTTGAATTGCAGACCTATGCTGGCCACACCATGCCTCTAAGTCAAGGTGATACACACATGCTCCCACTACATGAGTACAGTTGGTAAAGTGACATTTATGAATACTATTGACAACAATATTACTGAACTTTCAGTTCCATACATTTGTGCAACATATTTTCTTGGTTTCTCTTTATGCACATCTTAAAGCAAAGAAGAAATACATAAAATTATCTTAAAGTGACCTTCAGCATATATTTTTTGGTATTAACTTTTAAAACAGTTTATTTAAAATTTTAAGCTTTTGTGCAAACTAGTAAATTATTTTGCATAGCATCCATGGTTTACCCTTTTATGTAGCCTCCATACAATCAATGATGAATCATTGCAGGGTAAGTATTTTTCCATTTGGTTTTCCCTGATGGAGTGTATAGTTTCTAAGGATAAACAGTGGAGAACAGTTAGGTCTTCATAGAATCTGAAGGCTGAGAGCTGATAGATAATAAAAGCATTTACTTAGGAGTTCAGCCACATTTTACAATGTCTGAAATAAGAGCTAGCTATGCTAAAATAAACATTTAAGTTTTTGATAGGCATTGGGCATGGATAGAAGTTTATTTGTTTCATTATTGGGGACTGAATATGTGTTGAACAATAATTTTACCATTGGACTTCCTTTTCTCCTCCCCCCACACCTTTGTTGACAGAGTCTCACTAAGTTTCCCAGGCAGGCCTTGAACTCTTCCTGCCTAGACCTCCATGAGCAGCTGGATTATAGTCAATGCCAGCCAACTTAGAGTTTCTTATCACCTATAGGTGCCCTGCATCTTTAACTAAGTCCCACACCTCATTCCCACTAAAAAACTAGCTTGCAATGTTAAGGCTCAGCCCTCTGTAGACCTCAGTGCCTACAATGATGCCTTATACAAATTATCACTTGTCAGAAAGTTAAACAAGCAAACAAATAAATACAATATTTTTTAAAGTCTACAATATTTTTAAAAGTCAAAGAAATCTGTAGAATGAAAGCCACAGGCAGCTTTTCTTAATCTGCAGTTGTAAAAACATGGGTTTTAGAATGCCAGTGTCAATACAGTGTCAATGGAACATTTTCTTTAAAGGTGTCATAAGAAAGATTAAAATAATTTAAGAATGTTGGAAAGGGGAAATATACTGTCTTACAGATCCATTTCCTAATGTGTAATGTAAGAATGTCTTGGTTTAGATAGTATCATTTCAAAAGACATTATGTAAAATTAAATCATATTGAATATTATGATTTTAAATGTGTCTAATAAGAAGTTTTAGCCTGGTCTAGTCCAAGTCCAGACCTGTCCACTGCTGCTTAGCACCCTCCCCCAAAATGACTCAGATCCTTGTATTAATTTCATGCTGATTGGCCTATGGCTCAGGCATATTGCTAACTAGCTCTTGCATCTTAATTCAACCTATTTCTATTTATCTATCTTGCCATGTGGCCCGTGGCTTACCTGTGTTACTGTGTTACTTTTACATGTTGATTCTTGGGCGACTGGATGGTGTCTACTTTGACTCCACCCTCCTTCCCCTATCTATGCTCCAATTTCTCTGCCTACTTCTAAGAAGCCTGCCATAGGCCAAGAAAGTTCTTTTATTAACAAATGATATTCACAGAATACCAAAAGACACCCCCATCAAATGTGCTTTTTAATAGACCCACGTTTGAATCATTTGAAAACAAATATAGCATTTAATAATATCTGGCAGCTAAAAATATCTGAAAATAGCGATGTAACTCACTAGAATCTTCTGAGTAACTAATGCAGTATGCATGGTAACAATGGATTTTAAAGTAAGGTCCCTAGGCCAGGGACATCGTAGATTCCCATCACCTTGGTTATCCATAGTTGGGAACATTGAGGCTACTGCTCAGTAATCTAAGTCCTCTGGTGCTTGTAATCCTGGTCAAGTTTGAGAGTCATTGCTATATGAAATGTAAGAGGGAAAAGGTACCAACAGTGACATATCTGTAGGAAAAACAAAGGCAAGTGCAAATGACCCAATAAAAGGATGAAAGTCATGAAAAAAATGATGTGTACCACAGAACAGTTATGTTCAGAGTATGAAAGGACTCTGGGAGCAAAGAGTTTCTTATGGAGCCGATATCTTTAAAGTCCCACCCTTACAGTGAGGCAGTCTTGGCCTAGAACACATAAGGTACAATCCTTGAACTGCATTCATGATCAGGTAGGTTGACAGAGTCCACACTAGTTTGTAACCTGCAGGGTAGGTGTCACATTGCTGTATTACTAAAATGCATCTTGTTGGACTGGCAAGATGGATCAGCAGAAGGAGTTGATTGAAACACAAGTGTGGTAGCTTGAGTTCAATTCTCAGAACTCTCGTAAAGGTGAAAGGGGAGAATTGACTCCAGGTTTGTCATCTAGTCTTCACATGTGTGTTGTGGCACATGTGCTCCCTACACACATGTCACACACATATACTACCAGGAGCTGGCAGATTCTCAGGTGATGCTGTCACTTGACCAAGGCTTGAGATTTAGTATCTTTAAGTTAAAGATGGTTGGTCTAATGCCCAGAATGTGACTTTCCCAATAAAATCAAGTGATGCTGAGCTGCAAGTGAAAGTCGATTCTCAGCTGGACAGAACCTATGCAGGCTGCCTTTGTAACACCCTGAAAAGAGGATGTTTATGTGATGGTTTAATGATTCTAGTACCCTCACAATTAAGAAACTAATAACTTGGGGGTATTTAATTTGGCTCCTGTTTATATTGTCTTTTAGTTTGTTATTTTTTTAAAAAAAAAATATTTTTTCTGGGGCTGGAGAGATGGTTTACCAGTTAGGAGCACTGGCTGTTTATCCAGAGAACCCAGATTGAATTCTCAGCACCCACATGGCAACTCAAAACTGTTTGTAACTTCAAACTTTGGAGCCTCACAAAGACATACATGCAGGCAAAACACTAATGCCCATAAAATAAAAATAAGTAGCTGGAGCATGGTTGTGCACATCTTTAATCTCAGTACTCAGGAGGCAGAGGCAGGCAGATCTCTTAGTTCAAGACCACCCTGGTCTACAGAGTGAGTTCCTGGGCTATACAAAAAAAACCCTAACTCAATAAATAAATATAAATAAAATTTATTTTTCCTTATATTTATTTATGTTGTGCATAAGGGAGGGGTGAGTTCCACTATACATGTAAAATCCAACAAACAACTTGTAGGAGCTGGCTCTCTCATTCCATCAAGTAGCCGTCTTACTGATGCTGTGTTTTAATTTCTTAGTCCAAAATCAATACTCCTGACATCTATAATTCAATAGTAGATGTCTGAGTATCCTATTTTTTGTGCATGAAGATTGATCTGTATATAAAAATAACACCTGTAACATAGCATTATTTTTGAAGAACCATTTAAAATATTCCCAATAGTATCATAGAGATACACACACACACAATGAGAGTTCTGAGAACAGACATGCTCAACTATATTCCTCTTCTCTGTAGTATTAGATTGATTGTAGCACTAGCAAAAAATGTAGCATATTTTTTTAAACAAGGAATTAAAACATATGCAGGAAGGCGATTAATGGAGATAATGCACTATTAGTTATTTGCTGATAATTCATTTCTGCTTCAGAAATCTGTATCCATAAACTTGTGGTTAATTTCTCTAATTCTCTAAATCAGAGAAAATATATTAATCTCTTTTCCAATGGTTATAAAGATAGATTTCTTCCAAATTTAATTAATCCATTTGCATTCTTGAATAAGTGCTCAAAAACTCAGACCCTTCAGCACAAATCATGTAATTGCATTTTAAATGATAATGTGGAAAAATTGGACATGGGTAAGAATAATATATTCTGAATTGTATCATGACTCCCTTTGTAATTTCAAAAATGCATTTTTAATTGCTTTCATTTTGAATTAAGTCTTGTCGGGAGATGCTTTTGAGTTGCTGAAGCTTAGCATTGAGGACGAAGCAGCAGCTGGCTCTTAGCCTCATCGCCTACCTCCCGATGAGTGGACTATGGTGGGATAGTGGCATCTTTTCAGTCATTTCTATTACATGCACATATGCTATTCCCTGCCATCAAAGCAATGTCACCAAATTAAACATAGAAGAAGTATCTCTTCTCTCTTGTAGTGCATTTCTCTTTTCTCTCATTTTTGTCAGCTACAGCATAAAAAGTACCCACACTCCGACACATTAAATCTTCCTCACTTTTACTTTCCACATCATCTACTCTCCCAAATTCAAGAGCAGCTGTTCAGATTCTCTTGGATAGGACACAGGAGCCCTATTTCCCACTTCCTGTGGAGCTGTTTGAACTATTTCTGATCCTCTAGATCTTCAAGCAATCACCCACTCTTTAAAGGAAGACAAAAACCTCAGAACGGCTGTTGGGAGTGATTTGGAGGACCACTTACTGCTTCCAGGCTGGGAACAACTGGTTCCCAGTTGTATTGTTGCCAAATACATCATCTTAGAATTGCACCAAGAACATTTATTTCATGTACCTATATTGTGTTGCTAGAAATAGCACCAACTTTCAGTTTCTGGAGAAAAGAAGGCAAATAATTGCATGTCTGTTCTGAAAGAGTTTTTGTTCCTGCAATGATCCTACTTTAGAAAAAAAAATACTTCCTAATGTATTTTAGCTCTGTCCTGAGACTGACTCCAAAGAAACGAGAAAAATGGTCATTGAGTGAAAGGCAAAAGATCATTTAAGGACTAAAATGGATCTTTAATAGAGTTTTTCCCTCCTGTTAACTTGTGTGGGTAGGGTTAGGGAGAAAAGAAAGTTTTAAAGTGCATTTTAGTTCAGATTTCATAGCCTTTGAGTATTTAGACTAAACTTTGTCATGCAATTATCTTAATTTTACTATTAAGACTTATGAAGACCAGAAGGTGATAGCCCACACCTTTAATCCCAGCATTTGGGAGACAGAGGCAGGTGGATCTCTATAAGTCTGAGGCCAGCCTGGTCTACCAACTGAATTCCAGGACAACCAGGGCAAATATATATATATATATTTCAAAAACAAACGAACAAAACCAAAACTTATTAGGAGTCTGGCACATCTGATACTAGCCTTGTCAAATTGTTTTATCATTGAAAATGTGTGTAAATCAAGCAGGCACCTCACAACACAGATTCTAACTGAGGAGATTTGAGAGCTTCATGGGTGGTGCTGAGAACCTCCATGGCCAGGACCTCATGTCGAATACCTACGGATGAGTTGACAGTGAAGCATCTTCTTCCTTTACTATTTGTTTGACTCATGTGCAGACAACTTTTCCAAATTAAACAGTTGTTATAGACTTCAAGGCTTTCATTTAGGGAGAAAAGTGATTATAAAGAAAACCTGATCTGTGCTTTTTATGGTAGAGCATTTAGGCTTTAGATTTCTTCTAACTTGTCTATTTATTATCGATCTGTGTGTAAAAGCTACATGCTAAAGATGCTGGCTGCGTTCAAGTTTGGTGACAAAAACCTTTACTTGCTGAGCCATTTCTCTGATATGGGGTGTTCTTTACTTTTCAGAAATTAAAAGAAGATGCTGAAGTTACACACTTGGTATCACCTTTAAAACCAGGAGTTTGAAAATGTGTCTCATTCCTAATGATTCATTTTGACTACCCTGAATTGCTTAGTTTTCATTTCAAAATGAATGTCAAGCTGAGAAATTTTGTGTCACTCAAAGTCAAGTGCCAATTTTTTGAATACCAGTAAGTGAATTTTTGGGCCAGCAGCTAAATATGCCCTGGTTCAGCACTGGTTGAATTGTTCAATATGATTTTCTCCTAATAAAAATAAATTTGGTTAAATGAGCCCAAGGGAGAATCACTGAAAAGATGGAATATTCCATATGTAAATTATAATTAAATTGAATAACCAAAGCCTCACTGATAACATTAAACCATTTAAGTTAGATCGGCCTTGCCTATTTTTATAATGACAGTGTCAATGAACAGTTTAAGCCCACAGAACTCAAATAGTTTCCACTGTTAACTCAAACTTGAAGTTTAGAGAATAAAATTCTAATGTTTCATAATTAAGGAAGTTAAAGTTTCTCTTCACTTCTCAGATATAAATTATTTCATATTTTTAGTTTAACACTAAATTTAATTAGTATAACACAGATATTAGAGTTAACATGTAGGTAATTTTGTAAAAACTTTGAGTGTTCTTTATTTATAGTTGAGTTACTCGAGTATTCATGATGGAATAAAATTTCTTACATATGTGTATTTTAAATGACTGAAACTTTGTGTCCTATCATATAAACTTCTCAGGATGGTTTTCATTGTGGGCAAAGTTGTTTTATAAGTCATTTAAATTCTGAGTGCTCAATGAAGCCCTTTATCACTTTTCTGGGTTGATTTACAAATCTTTTCTTTAAGCCATGAGGTGCAGTTGTTATAGTATAGTATGTGTAATCTATCAAGCATGCACACATGGGCATACACACACACACACACACAAACACATATATAATTAGCATAATATTACATATAGTTAATGCTCACTTGTTTTTTTAAGTCAGCAAATCTGAATAATTTATGAAACTACCAGATTAGAAAAAGACACAGGGCTGGTTTATAATGTCTGTTTGCTATCTCCCACAATTCTGTTTTTACTCTCATGGTCTCCTAAATTGCTGCTTCTAAAATGCCAATTAATTTAAATATTTGTCTGCAGTAACTATGACAGTGATTAATGTTGTTAAACTTGCAAAACTGAATCAGTTCTGTTCTAATGCTGGACATTTGGTATGTTATGATTATTGCATTTTTATTATTCCCATTCTGTTGTCTTATTCTGATAATTAAAGGCAGCTAAACTCCCTTTTAAAAGTTATTAAGTGACCATCAGAATAATTGTTTTAAGATGTGAATCCAAGTTTTTAGCTCATTAAAGGCAAAGAAGACAGCTGTCTCGGAATCCTTAGCCTGGATATGCTTACTAGCATTTCTTCATGATTTTATTGCACGTTTTTTATTATGAGAATAAATGTTGAGTGTACCAATAATTCCAGCATTAATTTAATGTTTGTGGCATAACATTTCAAATAAAATTATGTTAACCTTTTCATAATTATTTAGTCTACTATTTCTTCTTCAGTCCTTCCTAGAGGGACTACACTTTGCCCTGTACTTTTTATATTAGTCATGAGAGGATTGCAGGGGGAAAAATGTAATGCAGATCATGATTGGCAAAGCTACTGCATTTTTCTGTTGGTTACAGTATTTTCTTTATTGCTATTTAAAAATCAATTCTAACTTGACACACACTGTGTCAATAAACCAATCTTCTTTGTGAAATTCTGTCAGTATTTTTTTTCAAATAGCTGGAAAAATAATGACTCTATTAGTAAATAACTTTTTAATAATAAATAACTTTATTTAATAGTTAATTTATTTAATAAGTTATTAATAAATTAATATTTTTATTTTATTATTAATAATAAAATTTAATAAATGAATAGTTATTTATATATAAACTTTATATATAATATAATCCTACCCTGGTATTCAAAGCAGGTAACTTGCTTGCTCAGGCATTCCTTTTATTCCAGGATCTTTTCTAATAAGTTTTTCCATATGCTTATATAATTCTCTTTCATACAATCACAGCTCAAGGTGTCCCTGCATCATTTCCTCAGATATTATATCTGTTTTTGCAAATGCAAACCAATTGCCTCTCTCCCTGGTTCTGTGAAAGCAGTGAGGTAGAACTCACTGCTGTCAAGGCTGCTGGGCAGACATCGCTGGTTTTCCTCACTACCCAACACTCTGCTTTGGGATATGGCTTCTATGTGCCATTATAGTCCTCATTGAAAGAAAATAGTATCTGCCACACCTTCATACAGGTATGATGCCCTTACCTTTCCAGGCTCAAAGTTGCTGTACTGATCAATGAATTTATTAGCAGGGGTTTTTCTTAACTTTTTCCCTCCACAGTTAATGAAATGGAACCACAGTCTGTTCACAGCAATTGTGTGAGCATGGTGGAGTTGTCCATATGTAAATATTGTCAACAGACTCTTTCTAAGATTCAATTGTAGGCATCCAACTATCACCAGCCAGTGTGCTTCCTGAAGTAGACTCTGGGAGCCAAATTCTTATTTCTAAGTAAGGAATTTTGGTAGTTGTTTATGAATGTGTCTGAGCCTTTTATTTCATCAAACAGGATTTTTCATTTATTCTTCTGTTGGGTCAAACTGTCATGTGTTCTAATTAGCACATGACATCAGTCAGTTAAAGCTGAGGCTCAAAGAGGAACAAAGTAGCCTATCAACTATTAAGTCTAGGTTCTCAGTCCAGTCAAGCATTTCCAGTTCTTAAATAATTGGTGTCAATGTCATATCATTGTTAATTGCTTTGAAAATGGGAGGCCTAGCCTGAAATAAGACTGAAGACTGTTTTGTGGGAAGTATATCTTTAATGAATTTTCTTGACACTTTTCCAGGAAAAGAGTTTTTAGTAGCTCTAAAATATGTCTAAAAAGAATTATGGTCCAATTTTTAAGGTCAAATATATATTGTAAAATTTTATCTGAAAGACATCTGGAATGTGATTCTACACTGAAAGCTGGTCATATACACAGTATCAGTGTGTCTTAAATATCATTTATCAATAATATAGTATGGGTACTTTCAAGATTGTTAACTTCATTCCTTACATAACAGCATGCACAGGGCTAGCCATTTAATTATGCTGTTCTGTCTTCCATGTATTTGTGTTTTGCTGGACTTTCTTGAAAGAAAGAAGAATTAGATTGGGTGTGAAGGTCCTCAGGACTGTACTTGGGAGAATGTCTTCAGCATGGGCATGGGGGTATGCCTGCAGCCTGAGCTAAAGAGCATGTCTGAACATGGGCATGGGGAGCATGTCTGCAGCATGGCCTCAAGGAGTGTCTGTAAGGAAAAACCTCACTGCTGCCCTTGGAGTACTTAGTAACAAAGTACAATGTGCTGACTAACTTGAAACTTCAAGTGGGAAGTAGGCTATGTTATATGAAGAAAATAAATGCTTCTCTTGCTCTTTTCATTACTTTTCATTATAAAAAGTAGACTTGAACCATTCCCCAATTGACTTCATATGAATTAATAATGAAACTTAAATAAAACTAAAAATAATCTGCATACAGTGACACGTGTTGGGAATTGGAAATAAGAGGATAAATACTCAAGGCTATCTTTTAGAAACACGGAAAGTTTGAAGCCAGGGCTACATGACACCCTATTCCCCAAATTAATTAGTTAATATCAGAGTGATAAAGGCTACAATGTGTGTAAATATATGTATTACATACATACATATGTTTCTCTGTATATACACATGTGTGTAATATATGATGCTTATGTGTGGGATGTGTGTTTGTAAGTTAATGTGTGTGAGAGCTGGTGCATGCTTGCACATGGAGGCTGGGAGACAACTCCAGATTCATTCTATATCATTCATCTTGCTTGCAACAGGGTCTCACTTTAGTTGTTGTTATCCTTTGGATATCTGAGGCTAGCTAGTCTCTAAGCATCCTATGATTCTCTTGTCTGCCTCCTATCTTTCCAGTGACTCACTATGACCATCACCAGCTTTTATGTGGGTGCTGGGGATTTAAATACAGAGGCCTTCATACTTCTGTGACAAGTGCTTTACCTACTGAGCAAGTCTGAAAAATGTGCATATATTCCTGAAATAAGAAGTCAACAAACTTCCAGAAGGTTGAAGGTGACTTTTATTATTTATTAGTTTGCTTATTTAGCTGGTCAGTCAGTGTTGCTCTATAATACATGCTGGTCTTAAACTTGTTGACCTCCTGTCTCAGCCTGAGTACTTAGAATATAGGCATACACTATAATTCTGGCTTGATGGTGTTATGTAAATGTGATTTAAGCAAGTTGATAAAGTATAAAGGAAATTTTGTTCTTAGTTTTTAATTTCTACCTTGTATATCTAGTTTTAAAATCTGGAGGGGATTGTATTACAGGTATAGAAAAAATATCTCAGTGAAAAGACAAAAAAAAATAGGCCTTTTAATTGTGATTGTTAAAGTGAATGCCACATACAAGTACTTTTGTAATGTACAGTATCTGAATTAGATTCTAAAAAGTGCAATGTTATGAGAGGGGCTTAGGATTGCAGCATGACATTTGTAAAACTTCAAAAAAAATTTCCTAGCTAATGTTTAGAATTAACAGAATGGATTTGAGTTATTTTACTAATGGATTGGCCTCTTTTTTTCCTAGTCTTTTTCAAATGCTCAGATAGATCCTGTAAGTATCACAGGATATAAAGGGTGGCAGAAGATAGTCATCAATTCTAGAAAGCACACACCAACCCTAACAATTGATAGGCGGCTTTCTAGAAAAGCAGCATACATTATTTAATTACCAAAGATGATTTATTCATAAGCACTAAGAACATGAAATAAATTCAATTTATGAAGATTGACTTCTTACCCTTTGCTTGTGTGGTGCAATAAGATATAAGGTTAAGTGGCTTATCCTCAGTGACTTGACCTTTCTCTTTATTTTCATTATTTTAAGGGTTTGATTTCATTAAAGAGGCATTAAACAAGACATTTTAGAGCGAATAACTCAGGCCTGGCCCTTCAGGATTTGTCTCTTTGGGTTTTGTTGCAAACAGATTAAAAAATACAACAATAACTGCTATAATACTGTTTTTTTTTTTTCATTTAAAAATCCTGAAGCTTTTCTTCAGACCAGAGCTGCTCATGCTCTAAAAACTATGAGGTTAGAGTTTCAGTAAGCGAAATTTATGATATGCATCTTATAGTAATAAAAATATCCTTCCCCCAAGACTCAAGACCATGTACAATCCTTTGCTGAGGGAAGAACAAAGCAACTGAGGAACAGTTTGTGGTGCTTTTTTAAATCAGTTTCATATCTCAGAACACACTGAGCCTTACTCCTAAGCAAATTTATTTACTCTTGAATAAACCCACTCAATTCTTTTCTTCCCTCCAATATTCCTATTGTCTTCTAATTTTGTATATGAACTGCACAATTCTGGCCAGAAGCAAGAACTTAGGTCTGTTACCCTGAGTGTCTCCTGATAGCCTGTCAGCCAATCTTCTCAGGCCTGGACTGACAGAACTCTAGGGCATGTGCAAGCTAGCAGCTGGTTATAAAAGCAAAAACCACGATTACTTGTAAAATGATAATACTAATGTTAAAAAACACTGAAAGATACTGAAATATTCTAAAATAAGATTAAATTTTAGAACTGAATTAACATCCATCTTAATGCCATGTCCATTTGCATTTTCAAGTTTTACTAACTAAATCATTACTTTTTAAATTTAGCGTTAAATATTATTTAATTTGTTTATCAGAGATGATTTTGACAATTAGTTATATCTTCACTAACAGAATGCTAATCAACTCCATTTAAAATGAAAAAAGCACTGTTTCTATGAAATGAAGTAATTATAGGAAATCCATGTATCTATGATATTTTAAAAATTATTTTGAGATAAGTCTCTTGTTAAGTCATCCAAGCTAGCCTGAGTCTCCTCAGCTGCCCACCTTAGCCTCCCAAGGAACTGTTGTTCTCTACCAACACACCATCATGTGTGACTTGATACCATTTTTTATTATTAAGATTTTGCTGTGGCTTGGGGTTTTGTCATATTTTATTTAAGGGAGACTTTTCATATAGATAAATATCTATATCAGAAATAAAATGTTCTAAAAACTCTTATTTATACATCTAGATATCAACAATTTCCACAGATTTAAATAAAATTATTTAGAAATAATGGTGCATTTTGTGTAGCCAAATTCAAATCCCTGTACTAAAGCTAGTATTCTGAATATTAAGTAATAACTCTGTGTAGAGATAGAATCTTTATAAAAATAATTAAGTTAGAATGATGACATTAAGGTGGGCTCTAGTCTAATCTGATAACCTCATTCAAAGATAACCCTGGGAAACAGATGTACAGAGGTAAGAATGCACAGTTACAAGGAACTGACAGTCGTCTGCAGGATGAGAGAGAGCCCACAGAGACTAACCTCACTAGAGTCTTGATTTTAGATGCCTAGCCTGGAGAATTCTCAGAAAACTGTATTTCTAGTCTTTAAACTACCTAGTCTGTGATACTTTGCTCTTACAGCCCTCACAGACTAATATATATGTAGTACCAATTACTGAGGGGGGAAAGATTTATAATTAGAATAGAAATTTTATTATTTCTTTGTTGCTTTTGATACATAATGATCATGTGTAGCTGACAATAAAAAAGGCTAGCTTCCAGTGTCAGGCTTATATAACAGGCAATGAAAGGAATATGAACCCACTGCTGGAAATACATTATGTAACTCAACCAAAGCATAGGAACCATTTGGAAGCTGATGTAAATGTAATGGTAAAGTGATCATTTAGACTCGCAGAGTGTCAGTATATCCCAGCCACCAATGTGTTCCCAAACATTTACATTTAAAGTGTCACTCACCTTACGATAAGTCTATGAGGTCTAGGATCATACTATTCATTTTAACAGGGTAGAAATGGAACCCAAAGATAACATTAAAAAAGGAAGTCAGAAATAACCAGCTGTTCTGCAGAGCTGGAGACAGGGTTTGTGAGTGTAGTTACAAGCTACTAGAAGCTCATGAGACAAGATGGGAACAATTCTCTGTATGAACACCAAGACCTTTGACATCATGATAAAACATTGATGCTGAGTTTTGTGTTTTTTCTAGTTTTATGTTCACCTATTAAAATAAATGTTCTTTTTTTTCTCTCTAACTTTAGCATGCCACATTCTTATGTACATAGATTCATTTTATTATACTACATTTGTAAAAATAGCTCTTAGGAAGAGAATTTCTTCCATGTTTTCCTCTTTTGTGTTTTTTTATGACTTATTTGAGGTGATAGTCATGTTTAATTGATGATTGTACTGTTACTATCAGGAACACATGTATATGGACAAACTCATATATGTATATGTTACATATACATATATATACTCTTGACTTTTCCTTTGTTTAAAAATAGATTTTTTCACATGTAATATATCCTGATTATGGTTTCCCTTCCTTCTACTCCTTCTGCTTTCTCCCAACCTCTACTCCCATCCAGATTCACCTCTTTTCTGTCTCTCACTAACAGGTTTTAAAGGAATACAATATAATATATATTAAAATATGACACAAAACATATTTGGAATAGGGCAAAACAGCAAACAAGAAGGAAAAGAGCTTAAAAGAAGGCATGAAAAAAATAAGATAGTTTCAGACACACACTCATTCCCACACTTAGGAATACCATAAATCCATAAACTGTAAACATTACACACACACACACACACACAAGGCATCTGTAGGGTATAAAGAGAAAAGGTATAAGCAGAATAAAATAAAAATAAAAAGCAAGATAAAGTTAAAAGAAAGTAATAACCCTAACATGACATTATAGGACAAGAAGCCTCCAATGCCACCATTGAGTTTGCTTCCTGTTGTCCATCTATTTTTGGGTCTGTAGCCTACTCTTTGAAGTAGTTTGCATTCCTAGTGAGACTCCTTTGAAGTAAACTAAATTTTCACTTGCAAGTGGTTATCAATTGGAGATTACTTCTGGTTTAGAGATGGGGGCATGTATCTACTTTCTGCAAATGTTGTCTAGTGCATGAATTCTATTTAGTATTATAATTAAAAACCTGGAGCCAGAAAATGGGGAAAAGCTGGAATATTAGAGAGACAGGGAATAAACTACAACCAGTTCTCATCCAGCCAACTCCTCAGGCTAAACAGGGTAGGTCCTATCTTCATGGTCCTCAGACTGGCTGGTTGAGTTTCTATCTTCTTCTGCCATATATTTCTTTCTCTAACTACCTATTTTACTTTCTGATTCAACTGTCCTAGAGCTAGGATTAAAAGTGTGTGCTACCACTGCCTGGGCAACAAAGACAGGACAATACAATGGTTAGAGAATGTTCGATAGGACAATGTTCAATACTTTTGAGATCATGAGTTAGCATAATTTTTATACTGCTAGAAAATAATTGACATTTTCTATAGATAAATATATAAGAAAATAAACTTGTATTCATTTATATTCTTAAAAATGAGAATCGTGGTAATCCATCTTCTAACTCCTGAAGTTTGCATGTTATTCATTATATATAATAGTAGTCAACAACTGAACTCCATAGAAATAAGACTAATCTAACAATAAAGCCAGTGAGGGCTGGGGATTCAGCTCAGCAGTAGAGCACCTCCCTAATAAGCACAAGGTTCTAGTTTCAATTGCCAGCACTGGAAAATAATGACATTCTTCAATCTTAGTAGTTTTATATTTTTTTTCAGTGTAGGGTGATGAACTGATGTGTGGTAATGGGGCTCCCTAGGTGTCGAGGACATGCTCAGCCATTCAGCTATAGCCCAGCTCTAAACTTAGAATTTTAAAAATTATTTAACTATTCACAATATATTATTATATTAACTATATACTATTAAATATATATAACTATTACCTATATATTAACTACCATTTTAAAATTTTTAGCTATAGCTTGAACACAAACTTCTTATTACATATGAATTTCTAAGTTTAATTCTTTCAAATTATTAGGTACTGGCACACAGTCACTTATTAATGTTCCAGTACTAGATATCATACTGATAGATGATCACTAGAATTTTATGCTTTCAATCTGGACACACTGTTGCAAATTGAGCTTTCCCCAATTAATTAACTCATTAATTAATTTTTGAGATGGACTTTCAGTATGTTATTGCTCAGACCAGTCTCAAAACCCTGGGCTTAAAATAATTCTCCTGCTTTAGTTTTCTGAGCAAGTGGTGCTATTATACTACTGGCCATAGAGCATTCTTAAAGGAAGAGCTAAAGTTATGTGTGGTTCTGCCCACCAGTTATTCTTAAACTGTTTATTTGAATACTGGCACCAATTTGCAAATAAGAAAACTGTGGCAAGGAGCTTTGAGGTCTTCTTACCTGAGAGTAGAGCCTTTCTCTGAATGAGTTTTGTATCACCACAAAGGACGCTGCAGAGAAGAATGGGCTAAATTTAGAGACAGCTGAGTTTTTTCTAGGAGCTAATTACTGGACTCAATCAGATTTTAAGCTTTCCTTGTTTCCCCTAAGATGTGATACTCAAAATTTCCTCAGGTATTTCTTTTAAGAAGTCAGCCCTCAACTATATGCTATTTCTGTTCATTCTCTGGGCCCTAGCACCCTCATCTTCGTTGTGTGAGGAAGCATGTTGGTGTTAACACACTGAAGACTGAAATGCTCCATGTCACTTTGACAAGGTTCTGATGACTGGGCTGGGGAGGAGGGTGTAAACATCTCTCTTTGACTTCCAGCAGGCACTCGAGCAGAGCTGACTTCCAGAATTAAAGAGTGGAAGGTTCAGGAACTCACAAAAGTTTAGAAGACCTTTTTATTTTTTTAATTAAAGGTTAAGAACAAAACTACCTTCTTTTGTCTGTTAATATTTACCAATCTAGAAAGCAGAAAAATACTTTGGATATTTAATTATTTGAGTAAATCTAATAAAAATTTTAAAACCCACAATATTAAATCAGCAAGTCTAGCTGGGTGTGGTGGCATAGTCCTTTAATCTCAGCATTCAGGAGGCAGAGGCTTCCAGGCCTACATAGCAAGTTCCAGGCCATCGGGGGCCACTAGTGAGACCATCTCAGAAGCAAAGCAAACTCTACAACAAACATCTTGTTGCGATGGTGTCATGGAACCATAATCTCAGCATTAAAATTTGAGTTGGGAGGATCACAAATTCATTGTGGTCAGGTGTTGTGTAAGATTTCCGACCCTGTTTGGGCCAGAGGTTTGGACCTGGCCCGAGGCCACTTTTTTCCCCAAAGAAATAAATCAGACACTTATATTAATTTCATACTGTTTGGCCTATGTTTCAGGCACATTGCTAGCTAGCTCTTTCATCTTAATTCAACCCATTTCTAGTAATCTACCTGCCACGTGGCCTGGCCCCTGGCTCACCTGGATTCCTTACATGATTCCTCCTGGAGGTCAGATGAAGACTGGCTAACTCCACCCTCCTTCTGCCTGTCTCTTCCTCTGATACTCCACCCACTTCTATGGTCTTTTACATAGGCCAAACCAGTTACTTTATTTACAGCATACAGAGAACATTTCCACCACAGTCAGGGATAAACAGTAAGCAACAGACAAGCCTGGATAACTTAGTGAAACTCTGCCTCAAAGTAAAAATCATATAATAAGTAAAAGGTGGGTGGGGGTGAAAATTTAATGGTAGAACACTTGTCTGATATTTACCAGGCCTTGGCTCCAATCCCTTGGCCTGAAATGGAGAAATAATATATTTTCTAAAAGTATATAATCCATTAGAGTAAGATTTCTTTATTGTTGTTGATCAAATTTGTTCTTTGTCAATTTGTTTTTTTTTCCTTCTTTATTTTGTATTTATCAAAAAAACAGTAAAATGAATTTAAAATGCTGATAAGTTAACAATAACTATAAAGAGGATAAGAATCATAAGCATGGCTTATCAAGGGTGGTAATGTAAATAAAATTGCTACACATATATTTACTTTGTGTTCAGTTTTCCCTCTGAATTTTTTTTTTCCATCCCTGTATATCCTTATTCAAGGTCCCTTCCCCCTCCCACCACATCAGGTCATTTTTCTTCTCCGCAACTCCCCATCCCCTCCCTGGGCAGGGAGCAGACAGTCCTATGGTCCCACTGACCCAATAATGCTTGGTTCAGTCAATTTGATCCATGTATAAACTGCAATTTGTTTAAATTTGTTTCCTTTCACCCCTCACTCTCCTTGCCACCTCTCTGGTTCCCTTTTCCTACATGATCCTTTTCCCACATACACTTTTTTTTTTCTTTTAGTACCTGATGTATATACTCAGTGTCTTGAGAAAATAGAGGTATTTAGACTTTCCTGTTTCAGTTAGTTGTGATGTTTTTTGACTGAACTATAAAAAGAAAATCTGTCTTTAACCAGATATGCAATTAGCATTTAAAAAAGATAATTAGGGCTCTTCTTTGATATACACTTAAATCTGTAAAGTTGTTACAGGAAATTTTGGAGAATCCCACCAGAGTTGCCAAAGTTACTGAGGAAATTGGGGTTCTTAGTCTTGTTAATAGAATAATTTAAGAATGGATTCAAAAGGATGTTCCAGGACCAGGTTATCTGAGTTTAAAAGAAATAGCCCCAAGACAAGCAAGCTTCCTGGAGAAGATGGAGAGAAATATTTGAAAAGGCTATGCCTTTTGAACTAAACTTGCTGGAGATCAGCCACATGGTGAGCAAGCCACCTGGAAGTGGAAGTGAGGGAGCTTTAGAGAAAATGGAAACCTTTAGTTCCAGAAAAAACAGATAGGCTCTGGACAGGATCAAAAAAACAAACAAAACAAACAAACAAAAAAACAGAAAAGAAGAAAGACACTCAAGCAGACTTAACAGAACCTTTTGGCCAATGGTGGTGACTGTCCTGAGGGGTGGAAATTCTGGGAAGAGAAAGTACATTATCTCATTAAAGGGATAACTATTTCTCCTTTCTTCTTCATGGCTTAAGGTGAACCGCCTTCCTGAGGGGCCGACAAGGAACTCCCAAGGAAGGGATAATGGTGGTCTCCACCCAAAGGCAGGTTCCATTTCTTTGACCACAATTTTCCTTTGATGTACTTTTAATTCTACTTTAACAAGGTGGTCTTTTTTTTTTTGTTGTTGTTGTTGTTGTTGTTGTTGTTTTATGCTGGCTGAAGTGTGGGTCTGAAGTCAGATGTGTGAAGGTCCAGCTCTGCAGTATTCCATCTACTGGCTGTCTAGCAGTTTCAAGAAATCGGTGCTTTTGCATGATCCTTTAACACTGAAAAATGCCCATGTAGAAAATTTGTTTGATGAACACATTTTTTTTAATATTAAAGAATCATATTTGCTACTATCCATACCAATTTCTTCAGAAAAACCACTGAGATTTGGGAATCTGACAAGTTTAGGGTAGAACTTCAAAGTTTTCTAAAATTCTACTTTTGGCTGGAAAGCTAAGCTTTGTCACCGGTGCCTAGATGGCTAGTTATTTCTCCTGATGTCACAACAGAATGGCCACTTTGCCCATCTGTTTTGAAGAACTCTGCGAGCTACTGATCCAGCAGCTTATCATGTAAACAAGCTGCAGACTCTCAAAACTATTTGGCATAAATTCACAACACGACAATGTTCCTTTCTCTGCCTTTCACTCCTTATGCAGGAAACCATTATTTCTATTCAAAACTGTCCTTATATCTGGGGGTCCTGCCATGTCTGATTTCTCAGCTACTCAGGCAGATGAACTGCAAATTCAAATTCAAGGTGAGAGCCTGGACAACTTAGTGAGAGCATGCTTTGTTTTATTTTGTTTTGTTTTGTTTTTGTTTTTGTTTTTGTTTTTTAATAGAATAGAGCTAGAGCATGGTCAGCATGAGTGAAGCTCTAATTTCAATTTCTACACAACAACAATAAAAAAATCATCTGTGGAAAAAGTTACTTTCAAAAAACAAGTGTCCTCTGTTGATATGACATGAAGATAGAATATTGACTATAGGATCTGGAGTGACTTTTTAAAAAAAAATCATACTGTGCCTCAGTTTCCAGAAATATAATGGGCATTTTGTTTATTTAACTATAGCTGCAGTTGGGGACTAGAAGACATTGGCATGCAGAACAACACAATCATAGATATTCAGTATTTTCCTGACTAGTGAGTCTTCAATAAAATAACGAAGTCTTTAACACCAATTCACATAAAAATAACAAAGTCTTTGTGAAACAGTCTATTTTATCTGGCTTTCTGGAGTCAGATGACCAATGTGTCTATCTAAGAAAACAATGTATCAAAGAATAATGAAGGCTGTGTCCAACGTGAAGGATTGCTGAGTGCATTCTGCGGAAGCCTGTGTGTGGAAGTCAACGGCAAGAAGCTCTCTGGCCTTACAACGGGAGCTGGTATGGATGAAAGAAGGAAAGGACTGAGGAAAGTCTTTTTTATATCTGCCTCTGTACCTCCAACTCTGGTTAGGTCGTAAACATAATGATGCTAGGTTTAAACTTTCTATTTATAATGTGATACCACACATATATACATACATGAGCATGTATATCTTAAGAGATGTCCCACCTACACCTCTTTTCAAAGAATGCAGAAAGTAAGGTTCTAAAACACATAGCACACATATTTTAACTTCCAGAGAAATGAAGAAACCCTGACTCACTGTTTTAGAATGCTGAGCTCAGCTGTCCACATTGTTTTCAAATGGAAAACTGCACACCAAAAAGGGAACAATCATCTGCCCAAATCACAAAGTAGCCAATGACACTGGTGACTCCAGTGACGGCAAATAAACCAGTTAGAAGGCTGTGGCTGGATTAAGTGGATGGAACTGACTTACATTTTAAAATTTGTATCAAGTGATACCTTTTAGTTTTTGCAAACTTTTATCAGTAAAACTCAAAGGTGGATTTTGTTTGTTTTGTTTTGGTATCGTGTGTGTGTGTGTGTGTGTGTGTGTGTGTGTGTGTGTGTGTGTGTGTGTGTTTGTGTGTCTTATATAGATCAGCTTTATAATGTCAGTAACTTTCAGATGTAACTATTGGTCAAAGCATAAAGACTTCAGTGTGTTTTATGAGATTTTCTTCTATAGAATGCTCACTGTGGTTTACTTTTTCATTCTTGAGTTATTTGGAAGCTTTGACACCCCTTTATTCTTTCTTCTGTAATGTTTCAGCTGCTTCCAGACTCCCAAGACTCTATCTACAAATAGACAGGTAAAGGCTCCTTTTCTTAGCCTCGTTTTAGTGAAGTAAGTCACTGAAGGAGAGCAATTTTTGAGCTTTCAACAGGCTAACTACAGTACACTCACAGCACTTCCAGTCGCATTTCTTCTACTGTATCAGCTATGGCAAACTTACGGATTGATTTACCTCAATAATCACAACAAATTTTTCAAACCCCAGGTCTAATTCCTTCAGGGAGTGGCTTGGGAAAGTTTCCATAGCTGTGTGGTGTTAAAGGTGTGGATCTGAGTTTGTGAATATCCACTGGAATTCCTGGGTTTTTGTGTCCCAAGACAAAGGATTATACCAGGAACACAGGTTAGAAATAAAAAGAAGGACCACTTACTAAAGATGGCATGAGACTGGGCAAGAGAGCAGGAAAAGGGCATAAACTCAGAAGGAGCTGATCATGAGGCTCATGGCTCTGATCTCTCACAGGTCATTATGTAGCACCTGTCTTTCCAACACTTTTGTATCCTGAGCTTTTATTCAGCATCCTAGCTTGGGTACACCTAGTTCAGTCAGGGAAAGATTTTCTGTTTTTTGTTTTGTTTTGCATTTTTCCCTGTTTCCAACTTAGTTTTTTTTTTCAAATGCTAATTTTAATGTTTCTCTCTATATTCCCATTTTCCTAGCACACTGGGACTAATTGTTTATCAGGGAAAAAACATAAAGAATGGCATATATTATGAGGTTCTTTGAGGATTAATTTACATTGTGGTAGTAAATTATAACGCTTAATGTCTAGCAGAGAGCTAACCATAAATTTAAATGTCTCCCTTTTTGTTGTGTACCCTTTCCTGGAGTGTTGTAAGGAAACCTCTGTTCACCCCAAATAAAGAGGGCAACAGCAGAGAAATGAGAGATTCTGTCAAAGTCTACCTTGGTGAACCAGTGAGTTTATTGGGGTTACTTAAGGGAGCATGGGTGACTCACAGGTAGCTACTCTCCCACTTCCACTGGAGCATGGTTGACTCAGGGAGTGCTGCACCATTAAAGAGTCCTCTGCATTTATAATGAGAAGTCAAGACACCAAACCCCCACAACTTGTAGATAGGGCAAGATGCTGCAATGACTGGAATCTCAAGAAAGGGCTTGGGTTGTGATTTCCCCAGCCCAACTTCCCAGAAAGAATGCAAATGGACTCATTATCATTGCCTAAGACAATTTTTACTTCTTGGTGACTGTGGTTTAGGGTCTGCTGCAGGTCAGGAAATTTTGCTGCATAATGACTTTGGTCCTGCAAATCTGCAGGAAATAGCTATACTATAGTTTAATTCTTCCTTTACAAGGAGAAAATGAATCAAATAATTATGATTATTGTGTTAATCAGGTTTGCTATAACACACTTCTGAGGTAAAGCAAAAACCAAAAAGGCTTATTTTGGCTTATGGTTTTGGAGTTGTACTCTGGTGGAGTGATCTTATTTATTTTATTTTTTTTTCCAAGCTTGTCAGAAATCAACAGGTCCCAGAGGGAATGCTTGTTAAAATGAAGCCATGCCCCTCTACAGTGAAGTCATTCTTCTTCTTGATGGCAGAAAGCAAAAGAAAAAAAAAAGGTATTATAATAATAAGTTGTATATTTAATAAAACTAGTCTGGAATATCAGAGAACAGAATCACCCACAGCCAAGTCTTGAAGGTCAGGGATTGATGATGCATGCCTTTAATCATATCACTCAAGAGATAGAGATCTGTTTGGATCTCTGTGAGTTCAAGGCCTAAGAGCCAGGCAGTAGTAGCTCACACCTTTAATCCTATCTCTAGGAGAATGGAATCAGGAAGTTAAATAGGAGGGCAGAGAAAGAAACATAAAGCAGGAAAAGGGAGAAATTCAGCATTCCATCTCAGTGACTAGCCAAGCTGAGGATCTGTGAAAGTGGGACTCTCCTGTTTGGCCTGAGAAGTTGGCTGGGTAAGAAGTGATTGTGGTTTGTTCCCTCTCTCTAATATTTCACCTTTTTCCAAATATCTGGCTCAGGGTTTTTACTATAATACTAAATAGAATCAGTGCAATAATAATGTACTGTACTGAAAACATTAAAAGACCAAAATGATAATAAAATAATAACTGATATAAAAAAACAAAACAAAACAAACAAAAGGCTGGGGAGATGGCTCTGTCCTCTGATATTCCAGACTACTTTTACTAAATATACAATTTATCACCACAGAAGGAACTAGATCCTTTGAGAACCCACTTCCCATGTCCACAGACCTCTCACTAGGCTCCTTCTTAATGTTGCATCAGCACCCAACAGTGCCATAACCTGAGACCAAACCTTTGATTCATATTCCTTCTAGAGGGACAACTATTGAAATAATAGCAGATCTATGAGTTTATATTGCTCTGCTCTAATTTAGATTTAATTCAAGGTTCAGTTTTACTTAAGTTTTATTTAAGGTCTTGTTTTTGGAAGCTACTCTTTTAATTCTCTCTCTCTCTACATACGTATAAATTGGAAGCTGATCTGATATTTCATGTTCATTCACCTGGCTGCTTTTAGTACAGATATTTGAGAGCTACCTTTACTAAGTTGTTTTTTGAAAATCAGTCAATCAGTATTACTTGACAAAACAAAACTTAATAAAAGAATTCGGAATGAAACTTTGGGTAGTTTTAATTCCTAAGAGTTCATTTTGGAAAAAAACGTTGTAAAATTTTGAAGTGTTTTTCCATATGTGGTAATGTTTATCAATATCATAGTTATAATTTCCCCAACAAACACTAACAGTATTTGTCACATTATCATTTTTATGATTTATAAGTTGAGTCAATTTGTCTTGAGGCCCGGACTTCATTTTCAACTACTGCTAAACTCACACTGAAGTCCCAGTTTCCTCTGTGGAGGGGAAAGGCCTTGATCTGTTTGGATCCAAGCTTTCTGCACAAATTACATTCTGCAAACTTCCAGTGCTATGCTTGCAAATGTGAAGACTGATAGGGCCCTGATCATTTAGTTTGGCAATATTGACTTCAGGCCTCTTGCTTCAGAGGTGACTGAGATATTGCCACCTATCCCAGTGATGTGAGAACTTTTGCTCCCAGGAACTCTGACTATTAACAGGCTGAATGAGAAGTATATTATATGAAACTTCCCAAGGCAAAGAAAGCATGAGTTGTGAACCTGGCCAAAACCCCACAGTTGGGACCATATTTTTAAATAACATGTTGTTTTAACATTACTGGGTTATAATACAGAAAATTCTTACTGACTGATCTTGAAAAATGTTAAAATATTTGTCTCTAAAATTTTAAATTTGCTTTTCACATAGTGATGGCTGAATTAGCTAAAAGCTTGCACACTTCTAGGATACATTTACCTTTTTGTTATTATCAAGCTTGTGTGTGTGTGATATTTATATAACATACATGTGTCATATATATGCATACACACACACACACATATATATATGTTCAGAGGCTGATGCTGATAAATTGGTCATTATTTCTCTAAATTTGTGAGTATAATTTATATTGGCATGGGAGGTTTTTTTGTGTGTGTTTCAATATGATTGGCAGGTCAGCCTATGTAAAAACAAAACAAAACAAAACAAAAAAACAAACAGGTATATAGTTTTGTGTGGTAGGCACAGCATTTTTATTACTTTATGATGTCAATAGCAGTTATCTTCATAATTTAATGCAGTTTCCAGTTTCCCTCATCCAAATCAGGCAATGAGCTACTTTCCACTTTCCTTCTCTTCCCTTAAGAGGGCTGTTTCGTGATTCCAGGGTTTATTTGTCAGTTTTAAAGACCCAGATTCTCTTGCCATCCCCTAGCATACAAGGCTGTGTACAAAGTGAGTGATGCCACAAATTACTGTTGATCACTACAAAGGTTATTGAACTTTCAAAATCTATTTTACAAATTATTTATATTTAGTTTCTCTTTAAAGAAAGATTCAAACACAGAATAAGGATTCTGGCCTTGCTTTTCATCTCATCCATCCAGAGAGTCACTTTGATTCCATCTGTGTGTGCAAACAAGCTTTCCAGAGGAACCCGGGGCTGGTTTTGATGTCTTGTTCCTGTCAGTCATCAATTCAGGGATCTTTCATGGAGAATGAATGTCTCAGCTTTATTATTGCTTCAGTTAAATATGTTACACATGAGTTGTCAAAATTTGAACATGATGGAATGAATAGCAATGCATCTCATAATGACTATATAATTTAGCACTTAGGATATAGAATATGAAGCAGGGTAGACATACATTTTGAACATCGATGATAATGGTTTGTAGTTATAAAAAATACAGGAGATGGACTGTAACAGCCTTCATCCTGGAATGCTTTGAAGCAATTTGATGAAAGATATCCTCTTGATGCTTGTTAATATTTCTATCTTTCATAAAGGAGAAAATAGAAGTCAAAGTATAAGAGATGAGACATAATGAGGAGAAACACGATGGGTAGAGGATGTAGTTCTTTATTTCATAATATTATACTATGCAGCTTGACATGCAATCAGAAGCAGGAACAAAGAAGAAGACATCATGACACTTTATATACAGCCTCAGTGACGGGGCAAGGTCCCACTATTCACCTTCTACAGGAGCTCAAATTCTGTTATCCAGGTGATGACTCAAAGATCTTCACTTCATGGGCAATCCTCTGAGCCTCTGAGAACTTTGTGTCCACTACATTGTGGGAAGATAGATGCATGGAAGGGCTCCCTGCCATCCTGAGTCATTCCTGGCTCCCTTGGGCTTCTTGAGTCACCTCCTAGGTGACAGCAGGCACTGAGCCAGAGTAGCAATTGTCGTCCAAACAACCAAGCATGGGGAAGGGTGCCAACTTTGCAGCTGCCGCCTCTGCTTTTCTCTGGGACAATATCTCCCTACTCTTGCTCAAACTGTAATAGGTATGTATCCATTCTGCTCAGTGAGCAGGCAAACCGGATAATTCTACCTTTTCCTACTTAGTGAGGCAGGAGTCCCCTCTGTGACCTATTGAGATCCAATCACTATGAGGCACCTTCAGCTCAGACCATTGGGTAGAATGAGGTTTCCATCCTTTACAATATTTTCACAGCAATGGGCTGCAATCTCCTTTAGAATTAGATAGATTGTCTAATGTCCTGTAATTTCATCCATCAGGCCACCTCCTGCTAAAAGACAAGACTAACCGACACAGCACACATATGGGGCATTCTTCTTTGCTCTTTTGGCCTAGCTTCTTCTGTTTTCTAACCTGGCTTTCTCTTTTATGTTTTCATTTACAGAAAACAGCAGAACTTGGGCGCTCTAGTCCAGTCACTTCTTCCTCCTTCTCTTGTTTTGCTTTGCAGCCTCTTTTGATCTTAATTTCTTTCAATTACAAATATGGCAGCTGAGAAGCCTGGGGAATCAGAAATAAACTAAGGAATCAAATGAAGGCATGCCAGCTGTAGGAAGTAAGGTGTGTCTTGTCTCCACACATCACAATGGCCACAACTGAAATTGCTATCATTTTCCTTCCCATGCAGAAGTTTTTTTGTTTTGTTTATCAGAAAAAAACCCCCAGCAGTTTATTAAGATGATTTGTTTGAATCACCCTGGACATTGCACTTAATATCATCCTCAAAAATGTGGTTATAAACATTTTTTCTAGTCTTTAAAAATGTATTTATTTTTATAAAATGAAGTCTTTTTTATCCATGTATCCCCTTGTTCTAACTCCCTTCCCCCTTGGGACCCCTCCTGGTCACTCTCTCTTCTCCCCATCCCCCCATGCCCTCCCCAGAAAGGGCAAGAAGTCTCAAGGTGGATCAGCTCAGCATCCACTCCAGGCAGGTCTCATTTTCTCATCCTAATGTCAACACTTGATTAGGTGTTCCTCTGGAGGAAATGGGCTCCAAGGTGCCAGTCCACACATAGAAACACAGTCTGAACCCTCCCCTTGAGGCTTCACATACTGCCCGTGTCAGTGGACAGTTGCCCATCCTTGGGGGGCCTAGTTCCTTTTCTTGATAGTTCCCTGGTGGCTGTTCATGATTCAGTGAGCTCCTCAGAGCTCCAGCCCGTCATTACTGTGAGAATTTTCCTCACAGTCTCTATCCCTTTGCTCATATAGACTCTCCTCCTTTATGTGGAGGTTTTATGACCTCAGAGAAATGCAAGTTTATATTTGCTTACAGCATCAGCATATGCTGAGTTGTTAAATGCTCTGGTGCTGGCTTTAATACTTGTAAAGTAATGGGAGAATTGTCCAGTCTTAGATATCGAATTGGCTCCTGGCTGCAGAAGAGATATTACTACCAGCTGACTTTACAATGAAAGGCTGTCATAGGCTTTGATGGTTTAGGCTGGCCTGCTGTTCTTGGACAAAGAGACCTTGAACCCCAGTCTGCCTCTGCAATAAATCACTCTTTTATCTGTATTTTTGGCTTCCCCAGATGGCCTTTCACAAAAGCAGTCAACTTTAAAAAAAAATGTTTCTTAGGTTGGAAATTGGTCATATAATAAGTTAGAGAGGGCATGTGCATCCTATTAAAGTTATATTTATTCATTCATTTAGTGAATCATCAGTTTTGTGTATGTGAAATTGAACAATTCCATATATATGACATATTCTGATTATGTTCTCCTACCACGTCCCCTTACCTCTAAGGGGATCCCATCCCCCTCTATTCTATCTCATCCCTTCTTTCATAGAACCATAGTGACTTTGGGTTTTGTTTTGTGACTCATTTAGCTTAACCTAGGCCACTTGTATACTGGAGCTACCTACAGGAGCCTCCTGTGTTGTAGTATGTTTCTGGGCTGGACTTTTTGGATTTGAACCCACTCACAGCCCCAATGCTGCTTAGCACCAAATAATCACACAAAGGCTTATATTAATTTTATGCTGATTGACCTAGGGCCGGGGCATATAACTTGCTACCTCTTTACTCTTAAACTAACCTGTGATTCTTACCTTGCTCAGCCATGCTGCTCAATACGTTTTCTCAGCAGTATTTCAACTTGTTTCCTCTGTGTCTCTCTGCTCTGTTCTTCCTGTCCCAGATTTTTTTTAGTTTTGTAGCCTTGCCCACACTTTCAATCTGCCTTTAACCAATCAGCATTTTTTTTAAACCAGTAGGCGGGACAATTATTTACAATGTAGCAACATAATGCCACTACACTCCTGGGTTTCCAGAGTCCATCAACAGTAAGTAGTTCAGCAGTCAATAGTAGCCCCTGAGTCCCTCTCCATTCCATACATGCTGTTAAAACATATTCTTATGCAGATTCAGCATAGGTATTCTCAACTGCTATGAATTCTTGATTGCAAAGGCTGTGTCTTACCCAGATTACTCTCTCAGATTACTGTTTTCCTTCACATACATTTTTAAATGAGCTGCATGAGTAAAAACCTTTATATCTTTTTTAAATTCACTAATACAGTTTTAACATCACAATATGACATACTCTAAAAGTTGTAAATTTTGTGGGGTTTTTTGTGTTGCATTTTTAACATCTATTTATTTTTAATTGTGTTGGGTAGACATTGAGGTCCAAAGCCTCAGATCTGCTGAAGTTGGGGATGTAAGTGGTTGTGAACCACCAGCCCTTGATGCTGGAAACCTAACCTAGGTCTCTGAAAGAGGAGTTGAGCCATCTTGTCAGTCCCCCAGAGTGTATATTTAAAACATAATTTCCATTTATATTCTATTTTCAAGCTGAGTCATCTCGAGCTTTCCACAACACACTTGTCAATGTCTCCTTCACTGTGAAGCAGATGACCATGATAACTTAAAACATTACATTTTCAATCCATTTGCTTTATAGACTAATTATATGTGGTAATTTAAACAATTACTTACAATTCAGTGCACTTTGGTGGTGTGGAAATCATGGTTCACATACTCAATAACCCTGTTTGTATAAAAATATAGGTACAGTGTATCTCCATTCTGAAACCAGAAGCTGTACTTCAGAAGAACACAAGCAACCTCTGTGATGTCAATTTCAAACCTTGGTCAGTTTATATCAGGTAGTGGAGCTTCAGCTGGGGCAAGGAAGCCATGTTGAGTTCTTGTTTGCTTGGTTTTATTGTTGTTGATTTTTGTTTGTTTGTTTGTTTTAGTTTTTGCTTTGTTTGTTTGTTCAGGATGTAAGAAAGTATACAAACAGTGACTGGGACAGAAGAAAGAGGCCAGCTTAAGTGAATTCTCCTTAGCCAGACCTGGAGGCAATTTTATCAGGAAACTGAAGGAAATTAAAGAATTATAATTTTTAAAAACCCACAAGAATTCATATGACTTAGTTAATTTAAAACCAAATAAGAAAGAAAGCAATTTTGTTCTTTACAGGAAAATGCCAGCTGGTGAAGAGATATAGCTGATAGAAAAGACAGTTACAAACTTTTGTAATAATGACAGTAAAACTGAACATAGAAAGATCAACCAATCATTAAGCAGAGAGAATTCAAATGAGAAATAAGATACCTTAGACTATCTCTTTACAAATCACTTAGTAATATGAACAATAAAGAGGAATACAGTATCAACACAAGACAGCATCCTGCCTAACTTTACCATCAGCAAAGGGTGGACCAAGTTCCTCTCAACATTATGCCACAGGAAAGCCCCATCACATCACACACAGTATTATCCAACCAGAAGTGAAGCATCTTTGTTTAACTACAAGGAAACAACAGAGAAACCAGTGTTAAATAGATATATGCTTTCTTCCATCAGAAATGCCAATGCATGAAACCAAAAGAAGACTGAACAACTGTTATAAACAAAATGAGACCCAGAAAATAAAATAACTAAGTGAAATCAGTGTTACTAGGTATTGTCTTGAACTGGTGAAGAATTCTATAAAAGATATTTTGGTAGAAATTGGGAAACCTGCCATGAAACTTAAAGGGTTGTGCCAATGTAGAATGTCCTGAATTTGAAGATTACTCTGTGGTTCTCTATAAGAAATAAATCTTTTTATAGAAACATACATGAGAGACCTAGGGGGTAAAGCAGCATGGTATGTAGAAGCTACTCTCATACAGTTAAAAAGTATATGATTTAATTCTATATTATATACATATATATGAGAGAGAACATGTACTAAAATAGTAAATCTAGATAAACAGTAATTAGGTACTCTGCAGCTCTGAAATTATAATACTTCAAGCATAATTTTATTTTCAAAGAACAGGACATAGTAAGCCAAGTTATTTTACTGAATACTTATTATAGTCCTTACCTTTGTACTGTGGGCTGTGTATCCACTGAAGTCTAATTAAAGGCTTGGTCCTATAGTGGTGGAGTTGAGAAGTGATGGCACCTTTACTAGGTAAGTATTGTAGAAGTTCCTTGGGGTCATTGGAAGACTTGGTTCACAAAAAGAATTTAAAAAGGGTCCTTGACAAGAGGTTGCCTTTAAAGTGGACAAGCTGGCTCACCTCTGCCTCCTTTCTCTCTATGTGAGCCTTCCTATATACAGCCTCCTGTGAACAACTATAGGGCCCTTGTAGATCCTGGGCTCTGTATATACATTTCCAGCCACCCAAACCAAAGCCAAGTAACCTCTTTGCTTTACGTGCTTGGCTACCTCAAGTATTTCTTTGTAGTGATGGAAAGCTAATGCTGCTTCACCACCCTGAAAAAGAAAATAGAAACCAGCAAACAGGAAAACACTTTGTAAGAATTTAAAGTCTCACTAGAGAACCTTAGCAGACACAACATGAATGAATCTTCTATAACAGAACATTGACCACTTAATTCATGTAAACTAACAAGATAAGCACATACAAATCGGGATTGTCCCGTGAGTATCCTTCCTAAAATCCTTTTCCTGCTCAGACGCAGAGTTTGGAATGCTTATCTTTTGATCATTTTTTTCTTTATGGCATTTATCAGTGTAACAGACAGACATAGATACTTTGTTCCTAGACCATTTCTCTTAAAAACCAACTTTAATCTCATTTTATCTCTATATTTTTCACCTTTATCATGGTTAGCTCTTAATTTCACAGGGCCTCAGTTTCTACACCTATGAAGTGAGGTAATTTTAATAGTCTTCTACAGCTCTTGGGATTTAAGGACCATCTATATGTCTACATGGGTGATGCTCTTACAGGTCTGTGGAGGGGGAGGTGACAGAAATAGCTGGAGATAAGGGTCTATCTTGCAGTGGGTCCTATGCCAAATACTAGACTTCTATTGAAGTTTGGAGTTTGTTAATAAAAACAATATCTTATAATATTTTCTCACATGCCTGATATTTTCTAGTTAAGTGGATATGAGGTACACAGAAAGGTACCTTCAACCTTATTTTCTCAAGACATTAGAGCAGAGCACTGGGATGCTAACTTTATATTCTTAACTGATAATATTGGTATGTTGACCAACCTCAGAAATATGAATCTAAAATAGCTTAAAAGGAGAAATTTGCACTTCTAGACTTTTTTCCATCTTTTCTTTCTGCATTTTTCATACAGCTACATTCTGATTATTTTTTTAAACCACTTGGGCCATATTCTCAATAACTGATTAGCCTATGCTTTGCTAACAGGTGATTAAACTATTTTTAGGTAAAAACTCCCTTTACATTATTATAATAATGTGAATAATATTAGTTAAGAAAAGATATATCATGATCAGACCTTTAAAATGAAGCCATACAGCTATGTTAATAAAACTGGACTGTTTGCTGAAGAATATTTCTAGTGTCAAGGTCAAATTGATTCTTTTTTTAAATGTACTAAATATCACATAGTACCATAGCTTGATATGTATATAAATTTAAATATACATATTTAGCATCGCTTCAGGATTTAAAAAAGTCATTGAAGATTCTAATTAACTTAATTTTTATAGTGGGCAGAATTATAATATTCTTTCATTGAGTGACAGTTTTGTCACATGTGCATTTCCTACACAAGTATTGCACTTGAGGGCTGACTTAAGGATCCCTATTAATCTGCACTGTTGATTTTCTAAACCTGGGAGATAGCTCTCACTCAATAATTATTTTTCACAGATTTCTAGGTCAAGTTCACTTTCTTTTGGTTGTCATGATCTTCTTTGTCTTGAATTACCTTTTTATTTTTACCTTAATACAGCCTAAATAGTCTATTTAAAGTTTTTCTTCAGAAAGTATACAGGGAAAGTAAAAAGCTTGCATGCCTGAAATTATCTTTTGAACTTGAAAAGTAATTTAGATTGGTATGTAATTTAAGCTTTAAAAGAATTTGTTCTTACAACTCTAAAGCAGTTCTCATTATCTTCTATCGATCAATTTTCCTGGGAGGAGAGTGGCACCATCCAGATCTCATTTCAGTTCAGGTAATTTGTTTTTTCTTTAAGAAAGTTCTTAGGCTCTTACCTTTCAGAGATGTTTCATGAAAGGTTCTCAGGTATGGGAACCTTCTCACTGTCATTTGATGATAGAGATGTCCCAGTCACCTGCAGAGGCCTTAGTTCTTCATGGGAAACACTTCAGCTACAATAAATGATTCTTTGTTGGTTGGACTTGAACAGAAGGTATACATCTTTTCTGCATGTAGACATGGGAGCAGAGTTTGGATGGCTTCCTCTGTAGTCCTTCAGTCAATACCTTGGATTCTGCTTTATTTTACACTGGACTTCTTACTGATTGTAAACCTTAAACCTGTATTTATGCACAGTTGTCTGTGGAATAAGCTATTTAGGGGAAAAAGTGTATGTCTATATTGAGAATGTAGATGTTTTGTTGACATTATTTACCCGATGATTTAGTATGATAACTTTCTGTACAACTGATAAGTTATAAGTCATCTGGAGATGGTTTAATGTGTGACAGAGGATGTACATTGGCTATGAGCAATCTGAGTTCCTTTTGAGTTTCTGCCGACTTTTATTTGTGTGGAGTCCTAGATAATAAAAGATGACTATATATTCTTGAGTAGTGATATATATATATGCATATATATTTGGCTTCAATTTATAAAGTCAAAATCCATCTTTTATTGAGCAGTCTTTCAGAAGGAGCCCTAAGAACTTCCTACGTTCTAACCTCGCTAATCTCCACTAAAACCCTATGAGGAAAATACTATAATTGCCTGCATTTTATAATGAGGCAACAGAGATGTTTGCACAGCTCACGATTGGCCCTGCTGCTATGTGAATCCTGGCACTCCACAGTCCCACCCTCCACTTATCTTGGAGAAGTATGTAGAAAGCTTTAATTCTCTGATCCAGGGATTTATTAGGAGCTCATTCTCCTTCATATTTTGAGAGGCATTTATTTCTGTGGAATGTGAGGTGCAGAGGCCAAGAGGGTGAGGCTTGTGTTCTGTCTTCTGTTCAGTGCTTCACTGGAACAGGGCTGTGATTTCTGAATGCAGAATTCACAGAGTCAGCTGGCTGGATCCAGACATAAGCAGTTGTTTACACTGGGGTTTATGTGGCTCCACAGTGGCAGACAAGAAGCAACCCGAGATTTACTTTTAGAAGCAGAAGATGGCGTGGGTTCATTTTACCCACTGCCTTAACTATTTCATCATACTGCTAAAAGCAGACGAACAAGCTCTGGAGACTAGAATCCAAAATGGCACTGCTTTTGCCATTCTCTACTATGTTCATTTGTTTGACTGGGGTGTCCAGGGTTGGTCTGGGAAAGCAGCAGTAGGGTCAAGGAGAGAAGGAAGAGTGGATTAGAATCTATATGCAGGGCTGGAGAGATGGCTCAGCGATTAAGAGCCCAGACTGTTTTTCCACAGGACCTGAGTTCATTTCCCAGCATCCACATGGCAGTTAACAACTGCCTGTAATTCCAAGATCTAACACCCTTACACAGTTATACATGCAGGGAAAACACCAAGTTCACATAAGATAAAAATAAATATTTTTTTTTAAAAAGAATTTATATGCATAGTTAGGTTTGGCTAGACCTGCAACTTCTGGGAAGTCTAAGAAGTCACTTGTTCCTCCAGATATTCTGTGCATGTCATTGTCAAGTTTCTACAATGGTCCTGCAGTAGAGCAGTAAATGGAGAGCACTAAATATTTACCCAAGGCTACACAAGAAATACGTTCATCTGACTTTAAGATCCATGTCAACGCTACAGTGCCATGGTGCTTCTTGACTCTTTAAAGAAGGAACTAGGAGGGGCCTGATGTTTGTACATGCTCTCTCTCTCTCTCTCTCTCTCTCTCTCTCTCTCTCTCTCTCTCTTTTCCTGTCTCTCTTTCTTCATTAAATTCAACATTCACTGAATATTTTTTTGTGGCAAGTGTCTGGTACAGTGAAGTAACAGACATCTCCTTCCCACAAGTCAAGTTATACCTTGATTGCCCAGATGTGATCTTTTGCCATATAAAAAGTAAAGCATCATGTTAGGCATTATTATCACCTGGAATAAACTGAACTCATGAGTTTCCTCAACATTACAATAGTGGTAGCAAATTATTTATAAATTATTTATTTCTTTGTAAGCACATGTCTTTGGAATTTTTATTTTTCCCCTATACTCCCATCCAAAGGTTTAATTTACCTATCTTTTAATCTTTGACTAGAAAAGTAACTTGTTTAGTCAAAGGACCATCAGAAAATAAAGAAAGAAATTTGAAGAGTGCTTTGCACAGAGTTTGCCATCTCTTGATACTGGAACTCTTTCCCTGTGAACTAACCTCTTTCGGGTAAGAGGCTGATGATAAGGACAAGGGAATAGGTTGAGAAGGTTGCATCTGAGATGAAGCCCCAGATGTGAGAGAGCAGTCCCAAAGGAGCTGCTGTTATTTAAATCAGCCAGAGAATGGTAAGAAATACTGAATGGTTGCAATTTTAGGATATTAAGTTTTGTAGTGCTTTGATGAGGTAAAGCTTGTCAGCACATGTAGACTGCAAAGGGAGATGGATACAGTACAGTAATCTACATGGGGGAAGAACTTGCAATATCTTTTCTGTAATTTTTGGGTGGAGGAGGTTGAACTTACAATATGCAGACTTATGGAAAATGGCAAGGGGATATACTGAAAGCACAGTTCATACTTCCTCTTGGCAGCCCAAATTGTAGTTCTAAAAAAAAAGTTTAGAATGATTAAGAGCTCTTGCTGCTTTTGCACAGGGCCTGAGCTCAATTCCTAGCACCATCTGGTGGCCTAAAATCATCCATAACCCTAGTCTCAGGGGATCCAACACCCTCTTCTTAATGCTGAGGGAACTAGACAGGCATGTGGTACACATACATACATGCAGGGAAAGACACTAGTACATATAAAAAAATCATTGGGATATCAGTTATTTTAATGGAGTGGCAAAAGGACTGAGTAAAAACATCTTAGTTTGCTTTCTATTGCTGTGACAAAGCCATGAGGACAAGCTACTTGAAGGAAGTAAGGGTTCATTTTTTTTTCTCACAGCTTTCAGTCCATCATGAAAGGAAGTTAGGGCAGGAACTGGAGACAGGAACTCAGGAAGAGACTGTGGAGGAATGCTGCTCATTGGCTTGCTTCTGAATAGCACATTCTACTACCTTTCCTATACCTACCAGGACCACTTGGCTAGGATGCACTGTCTGCAGTGGCTGGACCCTCCCACATCAATCGACTTGCATTTTCTCAGTTGAGGTTCTTTTTCCCAGATAACTTGAGCTTGTGTCAAATTGACAGCATGCTAGCTAGGGCAGGATGTGAGACCTTATCTGGTGGCAGAATCTAGCTGTTAATGTAAATAACCCAGAAAAGTTCTGATACTTGTGTTTACTTATTTACTGGTGCAACAGATTGATCTTGAGTCATAACTCTGAGTCTACACACATTCATGGTCTGAAAGGTGAATTATTGCGTCCATTCTAAGATGTTCTTGCCAAACTCCCATCTCCAGTTTTCACACTGTGTTAGAGAACATCAGGCCTGAAGGCTCTAATACAGCATCAGACAAAAAAGAGAAGCAGATGAGCTCTCCTTTGTCTTCTGTACGATTCTTTCTGGTTCCTGTAAGATTACTGATGCAAGGTGCCTCTGGCAGTCTGCATTTGAATTGAGATTGTCTTTTTAGAGAATTTAAGCTTTCGGAGAGAAGGTTTCTTGTTTTACTTATTCATTGTGTCATTAGTTTATCCACACAGGCAGTGTTTACTGTGTGCTGATGATTCATCCCCCCTCCCTCTCTCCCTGTTCCTCTTCCTGTTCTCTTTATTGAAAATAAATTCTTTTCTCATACAATACATCCTATTTCCCTTCCTCTGTACCTACCATCTTCCCCAGGTCCACTCCCGCTCCATTTCCAGGTAAAAGCAGTCTTCCAAGAGATGTCAACACAATACAACAAAACAAGATACTACAAGACAAAGCAAAAGCCCTCATATCAAGGCTAGATGAAACAACCCAATAGGAAGGTAAGAGTCTCAAGAGCCAGCAAAAGAGTCAGAAACACATTTATTCCTATTGTTAGGAATCTCACAAAACCACCAAGCTAAGAGCTGTAACTATACACAAAGGACCTAGTGCAGCCCCATGCAGCCCATGTTTATTATTTCAGTATCTGTGAGCCCATGGGAGTGATTCAGTGGACCATTTTCTCCTGGGTAGCAGGTGCAAAGACTCACAGTCAGATATTACTTGGAGAGAGAGAGAGAGAGAGAGAGAGAGAGAGAGAGAGAGAGAGAGAGAGTCTAAATTGGAGGTCTCCATCCTGTCCCTCCTCCTGGAGCTAGGGGAGTCCTCAGGAAGAGGGGAAAATAAGATTGTAGAACTCGGAGGAGATGGACGGCAGCAGGGAATCATTCCTCTTCTGAAGGGTTTTATTACCTACATAGAAAACAACAAACATAAATGGCTTAAAAAGACCATATTATTATCAATAGTGAGTATTTACTGAATTTTGTGTTATCAAAGAGAAGAAAGATTTGGTTTAAATCTGTACTTACTATCTCCTTTCCCAGCTTTTTGATGTCCTATAACACAACATTCCTTCTATAGGTAGAGCAATTTATCCAAATACATCAGACTAAGGCAGATATTGTGGCTCATGCCTTTAATTTCAGCACTTACAGAGAAAGGCAGATGTTTTAGTTCAAGCCAAACAGTTCTAGGACAACCAGGGCTACACACAAAAATCCTGTCTTGTAAAATACAAAAACAACAACAAAAATATATTAGATAATATTAAAACTTGGCTTTGTGTTTTTAATGTAAACTTGGTATTGGTTTTAGAGATATGTTGTTTGGGTTTTATTTATTTATTTTAACAACAATTTGGGGAGGGGGCATTGAAAATATGTTCACTTTGATAGCTGCCTTTCCTCTAAAATAGAAACAATGATGTGCATGTCGTGGATTTTTCTAAGATTCAAATGACTAAAATGTGTCAAGTTCAGGGAGCACTCTTTGCCCTAACAGTTGGGAGAATTTACCCTAACAGTCACCATCATGGTCATTATCACCACCTCCTCCCATCATCATAGACAACTCACAGGAAGAGAAAACAATATAACTTTAATGGGGAAATTTTATAGCACATTAAAATCTTTCGTAAAGGCAAATGCCTTTGCTATTTCTTGATGTGAATACCCTTCCTTCCTTCCTCCCTTCCTTCCTTCCTCCCTCCCTCCCTTCCTTCCTTCCTTCCTTCCTTCCTTCCTTCCTTCCTTCCTCCCTCCCTCCCTTCCTTCCTTCCTTCCTTCTTCTTCCTGGCCTTTCTATGCTGCCTCTAATAGCACTCCTGCCCTCAAGCCCTTACTTGCCACTTCAATTCATTGTTTCCATTTCTCAAGAACCAAGTCCCGAATCTGCCACTGTGTGTTGGAAGAGATCTCAATAGAGGATATGTTCCCCACAGTAAAGAGAATATCTTAGGACCCGTGCAAGAGTTTCTGGTTCCAGCTCCCTTTACCAAGACTCAAGGCTAGTTGTGGCCTGTGGTTCTACAGCTCAGCTCTTTGTGCGAGAGGAAGGAAGGGCGGGCCTGCTTGAGATTTCCTGTTACTGTGAGTCACTGATACAGAGCTGGTTTCTGGCACTTTACAGCCTGCTATCAGGAGAGCAGGAATGTAGGAATGTGGCTGTAGAATTTAAATGTGTGCTTCATGATAACTGCTTTCCCAGCTGCAAACAAGGGGGATCCAAGCTCCTCAATGAGTTCTCCTTGTCTCTGCTAGCAACTGATCACAAGCAGGACTCTGCTTTCCTGCTCTGAGAATCAAATAGCAAAACAAGAAAAAAAGAACAACCTTGCATAAGGCTAAATCCATACTTTGACTCTGTTGGCAAACATCTAGGTTTTCCCATCCTGACTTCTTTTGTATTCTTTGCTCATCCTGTCCTAAGCAAGCTGGAGTGCATTAGGAGGAAGGTGTGTTTATAATTCCTGTAATTGTCTTGTAAAATAAAATTGTAATTTTTCCCTTCTGGAGTACACCATGAAAAGAATTAGTCTTGATAGAGAAATTCTGTCAAAAGGGAATGATGACAGCTGTACTATATAACTTCTAAACATGCTGGGAGGATCAATAGTAATAACAATAGCTATTGAACCCATACTTCACAGTAGACATTATACTTTATATGCAGTATTGCTAATCTTCACAGCAACTCAGAAAAGACCTTTGTTCTGATCTCTGCTTTTAAATAGAGTGGTGTTATTAAAGTTAAGAATTGTAATCAATTAATTAACAAATATTTCAGGGCTAATGTCTTATAAAACTTGGAAAGATAAATACACTTTGGACTTATGCAGAAGTAGGTTCAAATATGACTGTTTTCCCTTTAGGACTATAGCCAAGTTATATCTCTGGGTTTTGCTTTAGTCCTGTGTAAAATGGGTACACTACCAACTACTTGTGATCATAGCATAGGGAAGGGTAAGTATGTGTTTGGCACGTATAAGATAAGTCACAAATATGTACATACTCTTCCCATCTTCATTTTTTTCGAAAAATAGTAAAAAGAGATAACAGGTTTCCAGTACCACTAAACAGGTATTGATTGCTTTTCAAAGTGTCAAATATTTCTAGGTGTGGATCAGACAGGCTGAGTAGTGAGGAGTAAGTAATATAGCATTATAATGAAGCAAATCCTCTGTCTATGAAAAGAATCTGCTGATTCATCTTATAGTAAATTTTTTGTATGTGTTTGCTCTTTATATATATATATATATATATATATACACATATATATATATATATATATATATATAAGCTCTTGCTATATACCTCAGGCTGACCTTGGACTTATGATTCTCCTGCCTCATCTTCTTGAATGCTGGGGTCAGACACTCATACCATTTTGCCTGACTTTTAGAATGCACTTGCAAATGGTTGTTCTTAATTGGGGACAAGAGAATTATAATTGAAAGTTGCAATGAAGGAAAGATTATTAAAAATGCACTTTCTTTTCTTCAGCATGGATTATAATGATATAAATGAAATGGTATGGCCTTTGTAGGAAAGTTACAATGAATTCACCTGTGATTATAGTGTGAATTTAAACTGCTTGTCTCTAAGTGGCTACTGTCTAAAGCCAAGACTATTCAGTGTATGCTCATTAGAGAGAGAGAGAGAGAGAGAGAGAGAGAGAGAGAGAGAGAGAGAGAGAGAGAGAGAAATCTATAATGCAGAGAAAATAAATATTCTTTCAATATTTTTATTTTATTCACATAATTAAGCTTTCCTTTTATCCTTGAGACTGGGACAATTCTCCAAATGGTAATTATTTTTTTTTAACCTAACAGCTTCTTTTTTAAAATTTGTTCCCTATTTTTATAATATAATATAATATAATATAATATAATATAATATTGTAAGAAAGTAATAGAAAATACCTTTTTCATATCAACATAGGTCCCTTCAATATGTGCTGAGACATTTAGGGATGTGAAATTTTTAGTACACTTAAAAGTGCATGTCCTGAGAACTGTCTCAGCAAATATATATTCCTGACTCTGGTCCATGCCCAGTGCTCTACAGTTCTTGCGAGATCTGTCCCAGTCTCAAGGATAAAAGGAAAGCTTAATTATGTGAATAAAATGAAACTATTGAAAGAATATTTTTTTACAGATATCTAATTTGCATTTTAGATCGATCTCTCTCTCTCTCTCTCTCTCTCTCTCTCTCTCTCTCTCTCTCTCTCTCTCTCTCTCTCATACACTGAATAGTCTTGGCTTTAGAAGGTAGCCACTTAGAGACAAGCAGTTTAAATTCACTTTGTGTGAATCTGAGCATCGTTATTGTGTAAGGCTCAGAGACTTAGTGAACAAGGAGTAGCTATCTTCCATTAGGGAGCAAAAGTAAAATCTACTTTGTAAAGAAAAGAAATAAAGACCAGAATAACATTATTTTGCAACGAGGCCTTCATTTTCTTTCACAGACAAAGCAAATCTGGACTCCGCCTGCAGTTTCACACCTACTTACTGGAGAACATGGGGATAGGCTGAAAGTAAACGTATGGAACAAAAGAAGACAAAAAAAAATCCTAACCCCAATTGGTCTGAATAACAGTTTTGAGGGTTCAAATAGTTCTATTTCTCTGTGGCAGTTAAGATATTTTTTGCTTAAGTATTTGATAAAAGGTTTATAAGGCATTATCCAGATATAGGAGAAAGGAAAAGAGGGGGATAAAAGGAAATGAATGAAATTTAGCATATTGCCTCTTATAGGAACAGATTTTAAATCTTTGCATGAACCAAGTTTAACTAACGCTAACAGTGTTTGTTGTAGCTTGTATTAACCACGGATGCCCTGGGGATATCATTCAAAAGTATTTTAATACGATTAATGCTGCTAAGCTTAATGCAGTCTTTCTGATTATGAAAAGAGAGCTTTCTTCTTGTTTTGCTCTTTGTGATAGACATTCTTGGATTAAAGGGTAAACCATGGTTATTTGATATCTAGATCTACATAGCACAGGACCCACATCTAAGGAAGAGAAGCTTGCTGGTGAGTCATATGGAAAATAAATGAACATTTTTTTTTTCAGACCAAAGGAATTGCTCAGTGATGTAAAACCAGCAGACACATCTTTACTTATCCCAAGGATTTGTTTTTCTCTTTCCTTTAATCTTAGGCATGCCACATAAACTAAATGTAGAGATATTTGTCATTTTCAAAGTAATTGTGTTTGAACTCAAATGCAATAGAGACAGTTTGAAAAGTAAAACCTTTTTCTTCTACTGGTTTATTATAAAATCAGTTATTTTGTGCTCATGTGTGTGTAGGTGAAAGTTTAATTGGAGGAATTAGGAGCACACTAAGACCCCATAGCTGACCCAACAGTGTTTAGAGCAGTGGTCCTCAGCCTTCCTAAAGCTGTGGCCCTTTAATACAGTTCCTCAGGCTGTGGTGACCTCCAACCATAATATTATTTTTATTGCTACTTCATAACTATAATTTTGCTACTCTTATGAATTATAATGTACATATTTGATATGCAGGATATCTGATATGCTCACCCCTGTGATAGGGTCATTTGCCCATCAAAAGGGTCTCAATCCACAGGTTGAGAACTGCTGATCTAGATTGCTGTCATTTCCATTTAGATGCTGAATGTCAACTTTTAACTACTTTGACACGGTCCCTTTCTCTTCAGCCACAGTGATCACCAAGGCTACTTCTACATACTACAGCCAAGCACTTAAATTTCCCACTGCATGAGTGAGGTCCTGATCTAACTTGAATTTGTCATTTGCATGAGTCTGGTCCTGATCTAGACTTGCTTCTTCTACTCCTTGACAATGCACCATCTGAGGTCAGTGGTTCTCAGACTGTACTGTACATTGGGGCTTCAATGGACTAAAGGCAGCACTGAGGAGTTGTGAAAAGCAGACTCTCTAAGAAGCTCTTATTTATGGCTCATTCTACCAGTCTGGGAACCTTACTTGAAACCCACTGGCATGGTATAAACAACCCAGGAGTAGTTAAGATTTTGCATTTTCAATACTCCTGTATGACCAAATGCTGAGCAGAAAGCAATGTAAGGGAAGAGTTTTTATTGTCTTACAGTTCAGAGAAATACAGCCCTTCACTGCAGGAAAGACATGTTGCTCAGAGGGACAAGGGGTATGAGAAAACAGCGAAGTCAACTAGACTTTCCCTTTCTCTCCACCCCTGCCACTACTTTTACTTCATTCTGGAACTCAGCCTGTAGAATGATGCCATCTACATTTCACATAGGTCTTTTTCAACGTCAGTGAGAACACTGTCACAGACATCCCGGAAGTGTGAACCACTATTGCCCTCAATATCTTTTATTCCAGTCAAGTTGATAATTAAGATTGATAATTATAAATCCATCTCTTGTCAACTTGGCACCCAGGTAATCATGTTAAACTATAACTTGGGCTCACAACAATGCCATAAAGTGAAATGCATTCAGTTCAACTTCAGAAGTCATATTGTTCAAAAGTCCAAAGTATCTTGAGAGTCAAGGCAAACTGTTAGCCTCTATAAAATCCAAAAGCAATTTAGAGACTTCCAATATACAATGATTCAGGATATATATTCTCGCCCAAAAGAGAGAACTGCTTAGATAAGTACAAAGTGCAAATTCGATTGAGAAAACCCTGAACTTGGAAGCTCCTTGTTCTTAGGCATCAGCTAGGCACCAAGGGCTGCTGTTCTGCATATAGTATTCTTGAGTGGGATCCACTCTGTGTTTGTAACTTTTCTTACAGCTTGTTCCATGGTTCTCAAATCTTCTGTGGTTTTGACTGGAACTTATGTTTCACCTTCACCATTTCACAAAATGCTTACTCAAGGCCTCCATGCAGGGAATCCAGCCCTGCTACAGTGCCTAGTCCAGCCTAAGTAGCATTTGGAACCTTGGTCCAATGCACTGTTATTTCAAACAAGATAAAGGACTTTTGTATGCTTTGACCAGAAAGAAATAGTAAGTATTTAGAAAGGTAGTTAAGTTTACCCCAGTTTCAAGATTTCAAGCACTGAAATATGTCACTGTAATGTTGCTGGATATTTAGAATCATTAAGTTCCTGCACAGTTATGCTGTGTTTCAACTATATGTAATCAAATTATAAAACAGAAAACAAATAAAGGATATGGATTTATTTTAAATTTTACTCTGGGGAAAGTTTTAATGCCCTCTTTATTGTCTCTTTGGCCATATAACCAACTATAAAAAGTCAGGAAATAACTATAAATATGTTAATTTAACTACAAGTGTAATTAGTTCTTTGTTTGGGAAAGCAAACCTGGGGTCATTGTTATCTGCAGATAGTTTAATTTCAGACTGGGGAAGGAAAAAATGGATCTGAGAGATTCCCATTTTGAAAGAGAACTGGTTTAGAGAATGGAGAATGTACCCCTACTCCAGGTCTGTCGGAATGAAGCTCTTTGCTGGTAACTCCATCCTTTTGATGAATGGAGAGTTTTGGTCTTTCTTATCTTTACTTTAGAAGTGTCTACAGGATCCAGACTTCTATTTCTGTTAAACACATTAATTTTGAAAGTGAAAAAGACAGCAGTATGATAGCCAAAGGGAGAGGCGCAATTACATTTTTGTAAAAACAGCTTTTTAGTACTGTTTCAGGAACCTATTAGTATATTCAACTTGTCTGTGTCAATTGACATAATAAATAAATACAGACATTGAAAGATAAAATAAAACCCCAAACAAAATAAGGAATTGCTGAATTGTACTGACTCAAATGAATTTTTTTTTCTTTTCTGGTGCTAATAAAGGAAACAATAGAAACTGCCTCTACTATCACAGATCATTAATCAAAAGGGTTATTAGTTGAACTAATGTCCCAGGCCAAGGAAGACCAAACAAAGCAAAGGAGTTTAAGAGCATTAATTCCTCTCTAGCCTAGACTCATTTCTGCTTCAGAAAGGGGAATGTCTGAAAAATGTTACAACATAGCAGTCTCCTGTGACTGTCACATGTTTCAGCAATGTAGCACAAAATAGTTTGAGAAGATTTCCAATAAACAGTGCTGTGTTTATTTCAGATCACTTCTTTGAACCCCCTTTGCCCCGTGAACTCATAAATAAGAAAAGTTATGGCTTCAAGTCCATGACTAATTTATTAATGCAATCCAGTGTTTCCGATTGCCTTTTCCTGTGTATTCTCTTCCTCCTCTGAACCCAGTGAGTGTCATGTGCAAGAAGGTGGTAGCAGGAGGGCAGAGTCTTCTGTCTGCTTCGCTAGTATCGTTTAGGGATAAGCAGCCTTGGAAGACGGTGGTGCTGGATCCCTCTGCCTTATGATGTATAGCTTGTGACAACAAGGACTAAAGATGTAGAACTTTAATTACTCCTCAGAGGAAGTGGGTCTGAGTCCTGTTTCTGGCCCTGGGACAAAATATGATATCTCAGACTGTCTGAAAAGTCGTTAATCTACAACTATCTGGTTCTAGGAACTCCAAACTTTGTAAAATTGGTGCTCAGCAGGAGGTTTTCTGATAAAAAAAAATAAATAAGGCATAAGGTTGCTCCCTCCAGAAAGAGAGAGAAACAGGCCTCTCACTTACCTGCACAAGAAGAAGGCCACAGAAAAAACTTGATCCAGTGGCAGAGGAGATGGAATAAAGTGAGCCTAGAATGTAGATGACACTATAGTATGTTTGGCCACTGTTCATGCTAATCTCTTTACTTGAAATAAACTCATTCCCTCTTTTGTTTTACATTATTGGGACTTGAACTTAGGGCCTTATACATGCTAGGTACACACTCCAAAGTGAACCAAACCCCTGGTGAAACTGACTCTGTTTTCCGTATCATGTTCTTTGTGTTGCCATTGATATCTTCCTCAGTGGGATCCTAGAGCCAGGTGATGGCAATGCATGGTTGCAGAAACTCCTGAGCACGTGCTCTTGATTTATACTTACCTCTTCCAAATTTTAAATCACTCTTTGAAACTCTTGTTTTTATATTTCTCTTAAAAAGTCTGCCTTTCATTCTTAAAAAAATGTGTGTATTAGTATTTTTGCCTCCATGTATGTATGGACATACATGTATGCTTGGTGCTTACAGAGGCCAGAAGATGGCATTGGATCCTGAACTTAGAGATCTGCTTGGCTCTTTCTCCTGATTGCTGGCTGTGATTAAAGGTGAGTACCACTACACCTGACTCTACCTTAGTTTTAAAGGATACAGTATCTTCATGAGTTTTCAACTCTTATGCTAGTGATAGCCTCATTCAGATGGTGGTATTTAGAATGAACATAAGTGTGTGTAAAGACACATAGAAAATAAAATTATACCTGTGTCTTTAGAAAGCACCATTTATGTAAATTATAAAAATTGGGATTACATGATAGCATGAATAGTTTTTGCTTTCTATGACAAAATAATTGCTTTTATAATTCCACTGCCTCTTGCTCAACAAATAAAAAAGTGACACTCATCTTTGCTGTTTTCTTATGTGTAAATTTATCTTATGTATTTACTTACTAGGTCACCATGGTCACTGGCAAAGCTACAGCATTTCATCAAACAGTAATTATGCTGAAAGTTTGGCGCTGCTCAGCAAAATAGCAGGGGGCAAGCAGATTTTGCTGTGCCTACAGATTTGATTAATTGCCATTTTTGTATACAGCAGGATTGAAAAGAATGTTTCCAAAAACTTGGGCTAAGAATGATCTGGGAAGCTTTTAAATTGTGTAGATTGCTGGTCAAATAAAGCCAGTTCAAACTGGAACCTTTAAAAGCAATCTCTGGAAGTACACATTAACATAATTCTTAAGAATTTTTGTGTTTAGTATATATTAAAACCACTGACCTTAGACTCATATCTATAGATTAAAAAGGATACAGCTCAACTCTGGTAAAACATATAGGCTTTCATGTGCCTGTTACTTGACACACTTCAGTGTTATTTCCTGTTTTCTTTTCTTAAAATTTCTAAAATCTCAGTGCTACATACCATTAGAATCTGTGGCAATAAGTGAGAAATCTAATTTTGTATTAAACTGTAGCAAACTGTTTTACTATGTAGAGAGTAAGGAAATACAAAACAAATACAAAGATTCAGGATTAGGAAAAGATAAAATAACCTCAAATATTGTAAATGAGTTGTGGCAATTTTTATTTCCTGTATAACTTTATTTAAATTTCAAATTACATTAAAAAAGTATGAGCTAAATTTATCTATCTACTCATGTCCTCATATCCTGGCCAATGAAGGGAATAAGAGGAGGAATACGCAGGACAGTTACAAACCAGATAGTATCCAGGCAAGTCTAGTCTTAGTTTCTTTTATATTGCTATGACAAATATTATGACAAAAAAATCAAGGAGAGATTATTTGTCTTGCCATTCCATGTTACAATCTATTATTGCCAGGAAATCAAAGTGGGAATTTAAAGACTCATATCTACAGTCAAGAACAGAGAGAAGATAAAGCATGCACCTTGCTTGGTTCAGGACCCCCACTCCTTGACCTTCCACCCCACCCCTGCTTAGGGACTAGTGTTGCCCACAGTGGCCCAGGTCATCCTTCACCAGATTGTTAATGAGTTAACAATCAAGAAAATTCTCCACAAACGTGCCCACCATCCAAACTGATCAAGACAATCCCCCAATTGAGGCGCTCTTCTCAGGTGATTCTAGATTGTGGCAAAGTGACAATTGTCATCTGGTCAGCCCTGAAATTATAAAAATACAAGTAACACTAAATGGACTGATCAGGTTGTATGCATATGTTTTCTTCATTATAGTAGACATCAACTGTCACTAGCTCCTCAGCTATGTGTGAGACTGCATGGGTCCCTACCCCATTCACGCTGAAACTTTGGCTGGCTTGATTTTATACAGGTCTTGTGCATACACAGCCTTGTAAGTTCTTATGTGCAATGGCCCTATAACATCTCTCCAGTCCTCCAAAACCTCTGGCTCTTATAACCCCCCATTTTGTAACAATTCCTGAGTCTTGAGAGAAGAAGGGATGTGATACAGATCTTCCATTGAGACCTGAACATTTCAGTTTCCTAATCTCTGCACACTGGCCAGTGTTGATCTTGGTTTAGATTACTGTCTACTGCAAAAAGAAGCTGTCTGGTGAGGGTTCTGCTTTTTTCCACACACAAACGCAAAGCTTTTGTGAAAAAACAGCATGACTTTTGTGAGAAGCACAGCTCCTAAATTAGAGCCGCCTACACCTAACCTCAACCCTTGTAATTCAGCTTCCAAAGAGACAGGAATAGGCTCTACAAAGCCCAAACTATTTTCCTTACTTCTTTTAGAAAAAGTCTAATATTCAGAATCAAAGCCTCACTACTTAATTCTTCCTACTAGAACCTGCCTTCTCTGTCTGCTGGATGCTCTCAGGCCTGTCAGCCCCTCCAACCCAGACCTAGGACTTTACCACTGTGGGAAGCCTGACATACTTCTGCTTGAGTTTTTTCTCTCTGAGCTGTCCTCAGCTGATGAATAACAAGTTGTTGCATGCAATTTTTTGTGCTGTTGTATTTTACAAACTTGATACCTAAAGCTTTTGAACATATTGTTAGTCTACTAATTTTTTAGATTTTTATCATATATTTAAAATAATCAGTTAAGATAAATATTAAAATGTTGATGACTCTCAAGACATATATTTAATTAAGTCAAGAATCTTCCCATATTGGTATGTAGCAGTTCATTTGAATAGATATTGCCTTTGTAACTCCAGGACCAAAGATCAAAAGGAACCATCCAACTCTTCTCTATTGTATCTGTAATTAAAAATGGAAACTGTCAAGATGCTTAATAATTTTGTGTCTGCTTAGAGTCTTTCTGCTGCCAAGCTCCAGATGCCTATAAATGTTTACATTTTTATATTGAAATGACAACCCCACTGTATCATAACTAAACACCAAATACTTTAATTTTGTCTATGAATTCTTTGTTGGTTTTTATTCTCACTATTTTTTTTGAGCCCCCACCCCAAAATTTTTTTTCATGTATGAATAAGATACTTGAAGAAGAGTCCATGTCTCATTTACCTTCACATCCCTAAGAGTCTGGTGCCTCATTAGCACTGAAAAACTGTTTCTGCAGTGGGTGAAGGAAAATCCACTGCGACATTTAATACAATGTTGTAAGGCTGAAGAATTGTTAATATCTTCCCAGAGTAGTTCATATGAATTGAACCAACACATACATTTTAATATAAGTCTTACAAATTCATCCACACCCTCTTGAATATTTACCCCAATGCATTCTTCTAGACATAAGTTGAAGTCAGTGACAAATTATGATTCATAAAACTAATGTCTAGTGTCAAATTCTGCCTGCTAGTTTTCCATCTATCTTCTGAAGTGTTACTGTGTAGTAATCAGGAAGTTTTTACTGGCATGCTTCCAAGCTGACTAGTATATAAGCCTTGATAATCTTAAATCACATCAACTTAGGCTCAACCAAGTAAGTGAAAATCCAGATATCTTAAGTCACTTTGCAGTGTTCTCTAGTGGAAGCTGAATCTAATGTGTATGTTTTGTTGTGTGTGTGTGGGGGGGGTATAATGCATGCAAACATACACATATATATGTATTTGGGATTTATTGGATTGGCTTATGACAGGGCCTGAATAGTTCAACAATGGCCATCTGCAGAGAACAAGAGAACCCAGTAACTGCTTAGCCCACAAAGCTGGATTCCTCAGTAGTCTCAGTTTGGCTCTGAAAGTATGGTGATCCCTAGGGAGTCACTGATATCGATTACACCTTGGAAGCATTTGGGTCTGTTATCAGTGAGGATGGCAACAGCAGAGGTGAACATATTTGTTCAGAAACAAGCTACACAGACAGACATGTGCACACTGCTCCTCCCCAGCCCTCTTTATGTCTGGGTCAAGCTCTGGAAAGTTCTGCCCTCTTTGAGGTTAAATCTTCTGTTCATTGCCTCCTCCTTGTGCGTCATCACAAATATGTCTTGACAGATGTTCCTAAGTGACTCTCAATCCTGTTTCATTGACCCATCAGAGAGAAACTGTTTATACAGTTGTTTCTACAGCACTGCAACAATTTCCCTAAAATCCCAAGTTAGCCTGCTGATTGACTTTCAAAACTCATTTTAAAAATAGATGGATTCTGGGAATAGTGGTTAAGAGCACTGGCTGCTCTTTCAGAGGACCTAGGTTCAATTCTTAGTATCTACATGCAGCTCACAAATGCGTGTAACTCCAGTTTCAGGGGATCTAACACTCTCTCACAGGCATATATACAGGCAAACCGTCAATGCCCATAAAAATAATCACAATTAAAAAAGTAGCTGGACTAGAGGCTGGGCTGAGGAGATGATTTACTAGCTGTTGGTAAAGCTTTTGCCACATAATTATGATGATTGGAGCTTGGATCCCAAATACCCATATAAAAGCCAAAGGAGTCCCACCTATAACTCCAGAACTCAAGAAGTAAAGACAGAGGGCCTTTAAGAAATGAAGACAGGAACCAATGAGTTCTCGGTGCAAATGGACATTTTTCTCATAATTCATAAGATGGAAAATTATGGACCAAGACACCTGAAGTTAAACACTGGCCTCTTAACATAAGTGAAAATATATGCAGTCTCATTCCCAACACACATGCATAAACACATATGAGTATGTGTATACACATGCATGCACACAACACACATACATGAGAAAAAAAATAGCTGAATTATATCCTCTAAGGTCTAGATCTTGTATGATTGGGGAAGAGATCAGTGTTTTCCAGGAGGTCAAACATCCCTGAGCCTAAACAAGAGTATAGCAAGGCTTCTGGTCTTGCCTTATCTGTCATGCACAGTGTTCATACACCCACATTTACATTACTTCTAGTCAAATATGCTTTCTCCAACCCTAATGGTATTAATAAGAAGGAGGGTGGGTTTTTCTATTTCAAATTCACGACTTTCTTTGGATAGCATCTGCAAACATTTCTATAAAGGGCCAGATAGTAAAATCTTAGATTTTTCAAAACATGAAGGATCACAAGCACCTCAACTCTTCTACATGGCAAAAAGGCAAATAAATATCACAGAGACAACTGTGATGATCTAGGGTGAAATATAATTAATTGGCATTAAAATTTTAATGTTAAATGTATTTTAATCTATCACAATATTTTTCTTTGGATTTCTTTTCCAAGTACTTAAAAATTATAGAAGCATTTATTGGACACGTTGTATAATAACTCCATATGGGTCAGTGTGTGAATCTTATCTTAATTCAGCTTATGCTTAAATTAAAAACTCTTAGCATTTTTTCCTGTCTTCCCTCCATCTGATTTATGGGTAAATCTTGCTGTAAATATCTTCCTCCTCATCCCTTGCAAGACTACCCTGTGAGAAAATAACCCTTGCCTTTCTGTCTCTCAACTTCCCCTAGATTTTTCCATTTTCAAGGTCTAGTTTTCTAGTCTGCTCTTTAGAAAAGCCAATGAGAAGTGTCATGGCTAAGATGATCATATTTTTGTGGATATTAACCATACAAAGCAAAGAGTAAAGTGTTATGAGGCATCTATATATGCATACAGTGCACTTTGATACCCATTGCTCCCTACCTCCTTCTGCTTCCATATTCTTGTACTTCCCCTTTTAGTTTTGTGGTCCTTCCCCAAACCCAGCTTCCACATATAGGAGAAAACAACCAGTAATTTTAAAAAATAGGATTAGTTTACTTTAACACAGAGATCCTCTGTTTGATACATTTTTGTTTTTGTGTAGCAAGTAAAATTATTCTTTTTGTTAACATAGTGAAACTCTAGTGTCTGTGTTACACACAGAGAGACATGGAGAAAGAGAGACAGAGAGAGAGAGAGAGAGAGAGAGAGAGAGAGAGAGAGAGAAACAGAGACAGAGAGAGAGACAGAGAGAGGCAGAGAGACAGAGAGAAACAGAGAGATTCCACATTTTCTTTGCCCACTCACCTGTGAGTGGCCTTTTGAAATTACAGATCTGCACTATAACCCTTATTACCCCCAATCTAACATTTTCATGCTTTTCCTTTGAAGAAAACATACAGTTTAATCTTTTAGATAGAATTTACTCAGCCCTTTGTGCTTTTGTTTTGTTTTGTTTTCACAAGGAAGAAAGGGTTTATTTTAGCTTACATTGCCACATCTCAGTCCACCACTGAGGGAAGTCAAGACAAGAACCTGAAGTCAGTCAGAAACTGAAGCGAAAACCACAGAGGAGTGCTGCTTATTGGATTGTTTCCCATGGCTAGCTCATCTAGCCTTTTTATACAACTCAAGACCACCTGCCCAGGAGTGCCACTGATGATGATAAAAGGCTGAGTCCTCCCCATATCAATCATTAATCAAGAGAATGCCAAACAGGTTTTCGTATCTGCCCGTCTAATGGAGACTTTTTTGAAGAATTCTTAAAATTCATTTTACATACCAACCACAGATCCCTCTTTCATCTCTCCCACTCTGCCTCCATCCCTTTCCTCCAATGGGAATCATCAAAGCCTACTACATTTAGCTGAGGCAGGTCCAAACCCCTCCCCACCACATCAAGGCTGAACAAGGTGTCCCACTATAGGGAATAGGCTCCAAAAAGCCAGCTCAAGCACCAAGGATAGATCCTTATCCCACTGCCAGGGGCTCCTCAAACAGACCAAGATACACAAATGTGAAGATACTTTCTTAATTGAGAGTCCCTTTTTCCCAGATTTCCCAGATGGCCCAGGCTTGTGTCAAGTTGGTAAAAATAGCCAGCACAGATGTCTGCCTCAATTTCTTCTTCAGTGTTTTAAAGTTTTTGTTGTACAGGTCTTCTCTTCATGTTTAGGTTTATTCAAAGATATTTTTGATGCTACTGTGAGTAGGGTTGTTTCTCTGATTTCTTTCTTGATATGCTTGTCATTGATATAAAGGAAAGCTACTGATTTTTATGTTAATTTTATGTCCTGTCACTTTCCTGAAAGTTATCATCTCCAGGAGTTTTCTGGTATAAGCTTCAGTGTCATCATATAATCTGCAAATAGTATTTTAACTTCATTTTATTTGTTATCTTTTCCTGTCCTCTCATTGCCGTGGCTAAGACCTCAAGCACTAGACTACATAGAAGCGATCACCCTTGTTCTTGATTTTAGTGCAATTGCTTTGAGTTTAGCATAGTTTTGGCTATAGTTTCATCATATATAGCCTTTGTTAGGGTGAAATCTGTTTGCTTAGCTCCAGGAACTGGGTCTGAGAAGGGATAAAATGGCAAATATGCCGGCACCCAGTAAAGCTGGGATCAGGTGGACTGGGCTTTCTGATGGCGAAACTACAGCACCCCAGATTCTTAGTGTGTTTATTATCCAGTTAAACCGAGAGACAGGATTATTGCATATAGCTGAACAAGGAGATGGGGCATAGATAAGTAAGAAGGCAGGCAATACTTATTCCATAAAATAGAATAGAACAAATTATTCCATGAAATAGAAAGGAAGGAATGCTTTCCAACTTCTTTTTAATAAAGACTGCAAAAGCGGAGATACAACAAAAAGGGAATAATTATATAGAAATTTCTCTGATGAAGATAGGTGTAAACATTTCTCAACAAGAAAATATGTAATTCAAGAATACATAAAAATGAACCATGACTTCACTTCAGAGGTTTAGGGATTATTTACATATGTAAATCAGTAAGTATAATTTATTACACAAATGGACTCAAAGACAAAAGTCACATGATCATCTTAATAAATGTAGAAAAGGCCTTTGACAAAATATATAATGTCCCTTTATGATAAAAGCTCTGGAGAGACTAAGGATGGAAGGAATATGGGGAGCAGAAGAAGCCCTGAGTATGTGAAGGCCTGTGTGAATGTGTTGTTAGCCTAAGCACAGCCAAGTCAACAACCAGAGTCTCAGACCCATGGGAAAATAGCAATGCCCTCCTCCCAATTGGAAGGTTCATAGTGATGGCAAAGCTACCTTTTGGCCCACATGTGAATGTTGATAGTGTGTGCAGAAAATGTCCACCATAGAGTTCTCTCCCTGGATATTTCTATTTTCTCTGAAGATTGCTCCTCTAAAGAAACTGCTCCTATCATAATAAGTTAAAACTGTTTCTTTTTTCAGCCCTTTGTAATCTGACCTATACCTTATTCCTTTTCAGTTTTGTGATTCACCACACCCATAATCTAAATGCTGTGGCCAGATCAATATTTATTCTTTACTAAACAGGAACCTTGTCTACCCTCCCGTGTTTGTATAGGCCACTTTAGCCATGGAATGTTCTAATCCCTCTTCTCTGAGGGTTCTTCAGGTAACCCTCCAAGGCTTTCCTCTGAAGACATTTAAAGTTATGTTCACAGAAAAGCCTCTGTCAGTACTCTTGAAAGTTCAGATTTTAAAATGGTTGTAAAAAACAAATTATTCCATACAGTGCATCATATAACAAGTATCCATTCAGAGTTTTTATATTCACCCTTACCCTGGCTTTAGTTAAACAAGGAGTCTCCTTTTTCCCAGCTTCATAAATTTCTGTCTCTTATCCTATAGATCATAGCAGAATCAGCACCATGGTTATGTTCCCTTAAAAAAACAATTTCATTTCAAAGCATTGGCTCAGCCCCCCAGTTACTGTTGTGTGTTATATGTTAGGTGCCTGTCAGCTGTTTCTGCATAGGCTGAGCAGGAGGATGGTGGTTAAACAATCATAATTCATTGTACATTAATATGAAGTTTCCAAAGAATATACATTAATATTCAATTTTTAGTAATTGAATGACATTCTGTTTGGTTCTGCTTTGGGTCTCCTTCAAATTGATTTCTCTACAGGAAACTTACTAGAGAACACTTTGGCAAAGCATCTGTGCCAATGTGTGACTTTTGAGGAGTAAAGAGCTTGGGTGTCCTGGAGCTGTCATGGCTTCTCAGAAGGTGGCATGATCTGAAACATTTCAATAGTTTTTTACTTTAGAAAACTTACCAGGTAACTTAAAGAAATTTCTCCAGAAGACATGGAAGGATCCTTCTGGCTACTGCAACAAAATTCAACTAAATATTAAGTGTTGCCAGAGTGGGAGAGAATCTTCGACAGTTGCACATTTGATGGATGATTAATGTACAGATCATATGAAGAATTTAAAAAGCAAAAAGTTAAAAATGGCACAATTAAAAATTGGATATGCTTTTGAACAGAGAATCCCTAAGAAAAGAAATAAAGTTAGTTCAGAAATATCTCTTAAGTAAGTTCATCATCCTTAGCAATTGAAAAGTGCAAATTAAATTAACCTCGAGATTTCATTTTATCCCAGTCAGGATGGCTAAGTTCAAGAAAGCAGCTGCTGAGAATTGCTGGTGAAGATGTTACTGGGATTGCAAACTGGTCAAGTCACACTGGAAGTCAATATGGAGACCTCTCAAAAAGCTGGAAGCAAATCTCTCATATGACCCAGCTGTACCACTCCTTGGCATATGCCCAAAGAACTCAACATCCTACTCCACAGACATTTATTCAGCCATGTTCATTGCTGCTCTGTTCACAGTAGTAAAATTATAAAAAGTAGTAACAAACGAAATGTTCTTCAATTGATGAATGTTAATGAAAATGTGATGCACACCTACAGCTGAATTCTATTTAGTTGTAATGAAAAATGAAATCATAAAATTGTCAGGCAGATAAATGGAGCTGGGAAATTTATGACTGAGGTAACCCAGAAAGACCAACACTACATGTTCTCTCTCATGTGTGGCTCTTAGCTCCAAATCTTTACAATTGACTTTGTAACCTAGAGTAACTACAGAAACAAAAAAATAGAAAGGGGGCATTGGAATAGGGCAGTCTAGAGAAGGGGCCTGGAGGTGTTGTAAGAGAGGAATGGAAAAACGGGAATGGTTACTGGGAGTTGGGGAGGGTGGTCAGTACTGAGGGAGAGAGAAGAATGAGGGATAAACAATATTAATGATATCTGAAAAAGCCATAGACAATGATTATCTTATGCTTATCTTAAATTATATAATGTGTATGTCTATATGCATGTTTATGTGTGTGCCTATTTATATGTTTGTGTGGGGGTGGTGTACATATAGTTTAAGTGAAGTTATGACTTGGGGGAATAGTGTTCTCCCAAAGAACCATAGACTATCTAACAAATCATCAGTACTTGGTATGAGAAACAACCTTTTCAGTTATTCAAGGGAGTACAAGAAACACCTGAAATGACAGACTATTGCCATTGCCCTTGGTTACCTGCCATAATTTGAAAGTAAGTCCCCATTGGACTTGGAAGAATGGAGATGGATATGACCTGGATGCCTCTTCCCTGAGGACTCATAATATCTAAAGGGGATATGCAATCTGCCAAGGGAGAAGAGAAATCAGTACTCATACCCAGCTGAGATACCAAAGGACCACAATGAAAACCAGCATGGCAAGCTATCTCTGAATGGAAAATAGTGGTGCCCATATATTGGGAGGTAACAGGCAGGTATCTAATTAGGCTTACGGCCCACTTAATAAAGGGAACCCATTCCTGCCTGATACAGCACACCTAGAAAATTAATTGTAACTAGTGAGGCCCTAGAACCCAAAGGAGAACCTAGTACCACGGTACTAAACCTTTATAATTTCAAACTAAAATCTACATACTTAACCTTATACTCACAGATACATGTAGCTCTCGTTCATCATCAAGGAAGCTTCTTTTTGCAGGAGATGGAAACCACTGCAAACATTAAAACTAGTCAAATTACAGAGAGCAGCTGACCATCAGTGCCTGCCCAGCCCCAACTGACACATCTACCACATAATCCTAATACCTAAGATTCAGAGAACACCTCAGAAGACAGTAGGTAGATTTTAAGAGCCAAAGGACCATGATATCTGCTGAAAGAGTATTTCTTCTATATATGACCAGGAAGTTGCACCCATGAAATCTCAGCAATAGATGTGGACTATGATACCAGGTGACATTCCGATTTGTATGGGGAAAATATCATAAACAAGCCTCCATGAAGAAGTAAATAATGACTTCTGAGGGAATAAAAATCAGTCTCCCCAAGTGATGAACCCCCTAAATATCTAGTGTCAGTCTTCCTGAGGGATGAACTTCCTAAGTGTCTAATACAAAATAGTCAGCCCTAGAAACATAACACACAGCAACATTAAATGGAGGTTTATAGTTATTATTAGTGTGTATGTGCATAACATCATTAATGAAAGAAAAACAGGTAATTATTTTGAGAAAAAACAGGGGTAGAAGGAACAAAAGAGGGGCTGGAAGAAGGATAGAAAGGAAGGAAATGAGGTAGATATGGAACTCATATAAAATTCTCAAAAAAAAAAAAACCACCCCAAACATTCTGATGCTTTAAAAGAAACAAACAAAATTAGCGTGGCCTCCTTCTGGCCAGAGCCACAATGGCCTACTTTCTTCACTTTTGGCCAAGTGAATGAAGACTGTATGATAAATATCTTCTGCTCAGTCACAAATTCAAAGGTTTTCTTCAATGAAGTTGGAAAACAGACACAGAGGGTTTATCTTCAATCAGATACACAGCCAGTATCTTCAGGGCTGCTGGAGTCAATGACAATTAGAAGAAAGGCAGGTATTTAAATAAAAAGAGTTTATCAGAACAGGAATCTTGCCATTGGATATTCAATACAGCTTTTGAAGTCCAAAATGAACCAGTGAAATCAGCCAATGTTACCACGGGATCTGCTGAGAGTGCATTTGGCAATGGTGATTTATCACACTGTGAGCCACAGACATGAGGAAGACTTTGCATTTCAGTTCTTATTTGCATTTATTTTCTTATTATCAGTATCTTTTTGTTTTTAATCTCTTTAATTAAATTACTATTACTGGACCTTATTTTATGTTGTGCCTGTAATATAACTCTCCTTCTGGATTATGTCATAGGGACAGGCTAATTTACATTCATAATTTTAAAGTGACTATGTAAGAAATATTATAACTGACACAGATTCCCTATGCCTAAATGCAGATGGATAATGAGTAGCATGAATTCAGACTCGCTTCTAGCAATGCACCTGTAGCATATCTACATCGTGTCTAATTGGCAGCTCTATTCATACAGCATCACTTCATTCATCATTCATGTTTACATTTTTACATTTCATTTTACACGGTAATTCAGAAAAGTAGTAATACATTAGAATGTTTCTTATTCCAAGCCCAGCTTTCACAAAAACAAAATCAGTGAATAGAAGTAATGGTAAAGGAAATTATTTTATTCTGTGGAATATGACACCGCCAGAACCCAGAAGGACAAGATGCAGTGCCTTTAATTAAATTTCCCTTAGCTTCTGTATGAATTACCTCACATAGCAATATTTAAAAACAGGCAATGAAAATACAAGGAGGCATCATTTTGCACAGATCTTTAAATTGTTAGCAGTTGTGGGTAAGTTATCAGAGACTTGGCAAAACTTCACTTCAGCTTTTATGAGAAATTCTGTTGGGTAGAACACTCTGCCCTTCATGGAAACTATAGTTTTCTTAGGTGACTAACTGCACAATTTGAAATAGCATTTATTTTCTCTGAATCTAAGTTGTGGGCTGATAGCTTCTAACAAATATCACAAGATTATTCATACATATTAGATTAAAAATACTGTCCCGGGGGAAAACTAGTTATTTGCATTAACTATATCCAGGGGGGACAGAGAGACATCCCAGGGTGACTAAATGAATAAGATTTCTGCAATCATCCTGTTTTCAATTTCATCTGACTATTGAGCAGTAAGAATTCCTCCTCCAGGGATTTGGGTGTATAAACTTCTTGCTCCTCTATGTATGTAACAACATAAGATTAGGCAGGCAGTTCTGTAGAAAGGTGCTATTATGGATACTCCACCTCTGTTTATTATCCACTCTTCACAGTGACTCTCTGATAGAAGCCACCATTCATAGATTCATTTCACAGTGAGAACAAGAGGCAGACAGGTTAAACCACTCATTCCAGGTCGTAGTTACTGCGATTAGCAGAGGCAGATTTACCCTAGAACCTGTGTTTTCACTGTAGTGTTCTCACTCCAGAACCCTGCATCTTTTAGACAGCTATGTTGTCTCTAAGAATTAAACAAGAGAATATTAAAAAAAATTAACATCATGTTGAAATGGAAGTGTAGATGAAAATGGAGGGTTCTCCTAGCTGATTATTTATTCAGAAGGGAAATGTAGATTTTTTTTTTTTTTATCTTACAGCTTATGCTGGCCCTACATAGACTCTTATAATCTCTTTATCATTATAATGCCTTTGTCTCCATCATGGACACTCTGTTTGAATATGCATTTAAAAACTTGCATACTTCTTTATGAAACATGTTTTTCCACATTTTTAAAAACCACTTCAGGCTTTTGAGAAAGGAAACCATTTGTCTTAAGGTCACTTACAAACCTTTGGATCTAAGGAAACCTAGACCTAAGGAAACATGGATCATTTATCTACAGCAGTGGTAGGCAAATGAAGACATTGGAATTTGGAGTTACAGGATGACACGAGACTGATACAATCTGAAAAAAAGCTTTGTGTAACCAATAGATTTAGAGAATGCAGTGGCATTTAAACTTGTGATAGGGTGTTGTAGTGTAGCACTTCACAGCTGATGGCTTCTGGCAGGGTGGGGGAAGGAAAGGACTCAGTTTTCCTTAAGGGGCTGACCACTGAGAGTTTAAGCATGCTCCAGTGATTATATGGACAACACAAAATGGTCTTGGCTTTCTTTTTCTTTCTTTCTTTCCTTTTACTTTTTTAATTTTTTTTTAAGCCTTTCTTCTCTTTGGGGAGAAGTCATAAGAGGTGGGGCTGGAGATAGGAGAACTGGAAAGTGTGACTGGGGTACATCATATAGAACTGCAAACTAATAAAACAATTATGTTGGATTAAAAAAATAAATAAACTAAAAACAGCCACCAAAAAAATAAATAAAGTTATGAACTCAAAGATGGGGGATTCATATTTAAATGTTAGTGCTATAAATGCTAACTAAGTGTTTAAACTTAACTACGGTTTTTTATTTTCTTTTTCTTTTCCAAGTCTCTTGGAATTAAATATGAAAGCAAATGCAAATATGACTTTTGATGTGTATATTCAAATACATCTGAACATATAAAAAGCAACATAGACAGTAGGTACCAAATTAGACACAGAAGTTCATCTTAGTTTTCTGGTAATGGTCAGGTGCTGTGATGAGTAAAATGATCAGAGCACGAATTGGGATTTCAAACCTGAAGTACATCTGTGAGAGCTATAGCCACTGTGCTGGGCTTTGAGTACAGTGTTAGTTATTAGTTTACTTAGTGGTGTTACAGATTAAATGTATGTGTGTTGGCACAGTGCTCCAACCCCAGTCCTATACCCAGGTGTAAATATAAATAAAGCTAGGTTAAGTTTGTGTGCTCCAAAGGTGGGAAATAAAGCCAGTGCACTAAGTCATAATACTAGGGAAAGTGCAGGGGTTTCATATCTATGTCAATTGGGCTAAGCTTCCTCACTTCTTCCGCCTAGTAGGTAAGGTTGCATTTGTTTGAGATTTTGGTCACAAGGTAAACAATACCTTGCCCAGATTAGCAGCCTGGAGCCAATATCTTACACTGATGGGCCACACATGGCTCTTGGATTACAGAACTGGAGACAGCTCTAAGTGAATGGATTGGATGATGGGGACTCAAAGGTGACTTTGGGCTTTTGGAGCCAAAAATATGTCATTTAAAAAGGCTCAGTGCTGGGGTCAAGGGTGAAAAGGAAGAGAGAAGAGAGCAGAATAACATTGTGAAAGGTAAGATGAAATTGAACAGGAATAGATGCTATTGGAATTATAGATACAGAGCTAAAAAGGAAACCAGGGCTAGGCTCTAATTTCTAGAAACTTTATGAAATAGTCTCTCCCTCCCCAAGCCCTTAGCTTATTGGAAATGCCATAACATAAGTACCATTAATACTACGGCTTAAATAACAACAACAAAGTGATGGTCTTCTGGTTCTGAGTGTTTTAAAACTAAAGTGTGGGCAGGGTTACAGAGCCTTACCTCTCTTATCTTCTGAGAACTTTAGGTTGGAAGACAACATTTTTCTTTTGTGTTCACATCATCTTCCTTCTAAGCATATTTTTTTGAATGTCCACTTTTATAAGGACATGAACATTCTAGTTTTTGTCTCATCCTAATAACTTTATTTTAACTTGATTATAGGTAAATACATCATTTCAAATAGGGTAATGATCCAAGAAGTTGTGTACTAAGTCTTAGTTATCTTTCATGATGCAGTCTAGCATACCTAAAGAATTTAGAACAATTAAAAAGAGAGGCAGTAATAATAAGTTAAAAGCATGGTTCAGAAGAGGTATGGGTCCTATGGAATTATTAGAAAGCCAGGAAAAGAAGAGCAATAAAGGGAAAAAGAAGTTTACATAAAGGCTGCAATAATTTTAAACAACAGAGAAGAAACCAATTGGTGGAATGAATAGTAAAGAAAGACAATTGGGTGTAGAATTCAGGAAGCTACTGATGCCCATTACAAGAGGTATCAAGTTGTAGTATATCTGAAGCAAACTCTAGGACTCAAACATAAGCTCTGCTACCCATAGGATACCGGTACATCTCTCAAAACCTCTCTTTTTCAGTTTCCTCATATATAAAATGGAAATGCTAATGATACATACAAGCTGTGTTTAAATAGTCTCATAATGTTTGCTTAGCAAAGGATCAACAGAGTGAAAAGGAAGCACAGAATGAAAAGAAATATTTACAAATCACATTCCTCATAGGTGGAATACAAAAAGTGCTGTAGGACTAGGCTTTCGTGCACTATAAATATTTGTCACTCATAATGATTTAATGAAATGCTGGTTGGTCAGTAGACGGACAGGAAGTATAGGCAGGGCTACTAGACTAGGAGAATGCTAGGAAGAGGGAAAGCAGAGCAACAGATGCTAGCCAGACACATAGAAAGCAAGATGAGAATATTACACTGAGAAAATATACCACACCATGTGGTTAAACATAGATAAGCATTATGGGTTAATTTAAGCAAGAGATTTAGTTAATAATAATGAACTACTGGCCCAGCAGTTACTATAAAGTTAAGCCTCCAAGTCAATTATTTGGGAAGGGGCTGCAAGGTATTTGACAGTTTCTGGCAGGACAGAAACTCTCCATTACAAGAAAGACCCTCTGTGACTTGGCTACAACAATCCAATTAAAAAGGCCTGGGGAGATGGCTCTGTGCAAAGCACTCAATGGCCAAGCATAAGAATGTGATCATAGCCCCAGAATCCCCTGTAAATTCCATCCATTATGGTTGCCTGACTGTACTCCCAGTGCTTGGGAGGAAAACGGGATCCACAGAGCAAACTGTCTAAATAGATTAGCCTAATTAGCAATGTCTGGCTTAGGCAAAAGACCCAGACTCAGTAAATAAAATGGAAAGCTGTCAAAGTAAACACCTAGTGTCAGTCTGACTTTTTTTTAACCTACTCTCAAAAACATGCAAGTACACCTGTGCACACAGTGCTCCTACTAACAGGCAAACAGAAACACATAAGCATGTGTGTGTGTGTACACATACACACATACACACACATATTAAAATTTCCTTTTAGGGGCTGGAGAGATGGCTCAGAGGTTAAGAGCACTGACTGTTCTTCCAGAGGTCCTGAGCTCAATTCCCAGCACCCACATGGTGGCTCACAACTATCTATGATGACATCTGGTACCCTCTTCTGTATACTGTATAATAAATCAATCAATAAATAAATCTTTAAACAATAAAAAAATTTCCTTTTAGATTAAAAAATATAAAAACTGGCAAAGAGTTTCAGTAATTATTTCTTCAAAGATTGTGTGTATTCTTGTGCATGTGCATGCATGTGCAAGTGAATATATATGGTCAATAAATACAAAAAGATGCTCAATACCTATAATTCAAACTCACAGAAAGATGCTACTTTACACCTATTAATGTAATTATTACTTAAAAAGAATAGCGTCATAAAATAATGGCTGGTGGGGAGCTGAGCTTCTGAAATATTGGGACATCGCCGATGGAAAACAGAAAGTAGCTACAAGTGAATCTAATAGAGCAATCCCTTAACACATGAGAAATGAAGACATGTAATATAAACATATAATGAAATTTTGTTAAGTATTAAAAAAGAAGAAAATTATGGCACACATTAAAAAACTGAATATGCCTTGACTGCATTATGCTGAGAGAAAGAAGGTAGACAAAAAGAAGCAAATGCGTATATGCCGGAGCTAGAGTTGTCAATAGTAGTTGCTGAATCTGGAGGTGGGAAGGAACAGGGATTATTTTTTATAGGCACATGGTTTCAAACATGGACAAAACAATACACCTTGATGATGGAAGGTGCTGATACTTTCTGACTCTGTAAAAGTGATTAACACCACCATGATTGTCTTTTAAAGACACAAAAGCTATAAGTTATATAATTTATCACAATAAAAATACTCTGAACCAGACAGAAACATAGCGCCTTGCCTTACTATCACCTAGTAAGGCAGAGTAGAGAGGGTCTAAGTGGTAAATAGGAGACCAGGACATGGAACCAGTGAGTAAAATCTACAGACATATTGGAAAGGAACACAAGTGAGTAACACACAAAAGCAAGGAAGGATCAAGGATTGCTTTCCTTTTAGGGACGCAGAGGATGAATGAGAAGGGCCAGCTGACAAGGAACATTTAAGCATATGAAGAGAGGGATGGATCAACAGAGCTCTGAGACTGAAATGGCAGGCGGTAAGAGCATTTGGAAGAGGGACAAGGAGGAAGTACAGGTAGGAGAGGGTCCATCACCATTTCATAATTCTAAAGGACTCTTGACATTGTTGGTTCATATTAATTTATTCTATGGGGAGAGAATACTAAATAAATACTTTAAAAGCACATACTTTAACCAGTTTGTGTTTTCCTTAATGGGAGGACGCATGAATTTCTTCTGCTAATGCCTTAATACCATGGCAGTCACTCACTTAAGTGTAATAGAGTTAGATGGTGACTTGTTCAGTGAGTAACTTTTTCATGTTGACTTTGGGAACAGATTTCTCTGATTGCCTGCTTCTAAAGGAATATCCTAGCAGCCCCTTAAAGTGTGAGATTAAATGTACTCCAAATAATAGGGTAATCTGTCTAGACCTAGAATTGTTATTGGTTTAAACCAACAGAAATACAAAATTACTTACTGTTTTTCTGTCCGTTTGACCCAAGCTAGAGTTATCTGTGAAAAGGAAACGTCAACTGAGAAAATGTCTCCCTAAGATCTGGCTGTAAGGTATTTTCTTAATTAGTGATTGATGGGGGTGGATCCAGCAAATTGTGGGTGTTGCCATCCCTGGGCTAGTGGTCTCCATTTCTATAAGAAAGCAGGCTGTACAAGCCATGTGAGGTGAGCCAGTAAGCCGCACCTGTCCATGGCTTCTGCATCAGCTCCTGCCTCCAGATTCTGGCCCTGTTCGAGTTTCTGTTATGACTTCCTTTGACAATGATGAGTGATAAGAAAGTGTAAGCATTATACACCCTTTCCTTTCAGTCAGTCATGGTGTTTTGTTGCAGCAAGAGAACGCTGACTAGGACACTTATCATATCTAGTTAGCCCCAAACTCAAGCCTTTGTTAGAATTACTTTTTATAATTGAATCTAAAGAATTAAACTAACCAAATGTGTGAAGGTAAGAAAGCTCTAGGGTTTTAATTGTGTACTCTCATGATTTTGCTAAAATAACTTATAATTAGAGAGTCAATTAAGATATTTTCAGTCTCTTAGTCAACTCATGTAAAATGAGTATGATTTGGCTGTTTTAGTAATTTCATGGTCATGTGTTTACTGAGCTGTGCTATCAAGGTTAAATCCTCAAATTAGTTTTGAAAATGTCTCAGAATTGTGAAAGCATGGCATAAACAATGGTTTTATATATTTTAATTTAAGACTCTTATGGCTTCAAATCTTGACAGAGATAAAAAAAATTTGTTGGCTATTTCACAATTTTATAAAAGTAAATTTTTACAGTAAAATCATGCTTCCTAAATGTTTTTAATTTGTGCTTCTTTCATTTAGTAATAAATATTACCAACTTCTATTTTGCTTTGCCTTTCTAGAGTTAAGATCGTGGATAACCCTACTATATGCTATGTATTAGCTAAATACAAGTGGAAATTACTATTTACATTTTTTAATATAATACTGTAGTCAATTATTTAAGGTTCTGAAAATGTCTATATCTTATTTGGAAAACAATATTAATTTCCCTTTGAATCATACTTAAGGCTTGGGATGCTTCTGAGAGGTAAACTTCTCACACAATACAACACAATAGAACTTCAGAATGTTTTTTTTTGTTTGTTTGTTTTTGTTTTTGTTTGTAAGTCATGGCTGCCTGGCTGCATTAGTTGGAGTTCCCTAAGAAAAAAATGCCAGGCCACAATGAGCTGTGGTGGAAAACAGTCAGGAAAAAGTGTCCATAGAGGATGAAGGACTAGGCACTGAAAAGGTGGGTCTTCAGGTCACAGTACTGCCCTGTGTAAAAAAAGACTTAGAAAAGGAGAGGAGGTGCTGCAGAAACAGGTTGACTGTGACAAATTTCCAAGAAATGTTTAGACAGGTAAGTGGGAAACAGTGTGCCAGTGTTCCCTATGCTTCAGGAAAGTCACATGTCATAGAAATCAGCTTGCATAAGTATACTTAGCAAGCTTATCTGTCAACTATGAACACTTATGGGACATGCTCCTGAGTTTGAATATAATGGCAAGTGCAGAATGTGATGACAAGTCCAGAAGAATAGCATTTTGGCTGTCATTTAACTATGCTTCTATCAGCAGGGCATCTGAGAAGTATATTTTCATGGCCACCATTGTGTCCAAAGCTAGAATAAATTTGCATTGTTAGTAGAAGGATCAAAGGATAACCAGCATACTAGATAACAAGGCAATTTCAGCTTAATTTATTTGAGAGCCTAAGAGTGGCCCTCAAAATGTCAATTTTTTTTGTCAATGGGTAGTCAGAAGTAGGTTTCTCATCAGCTTGTTTGACAGCATCAGGTTTTTGTTAGTGTCTCCTAGCTGTGTTTTTGGAAGAAATTGTCCAAGACATTTCCCATTGAGGAGTCCAGGTCCATGGTGATTTAGTGCCTCACAATGGCACCTGGGTCTGCAGTGGCTCAAGGTGTTTCCCTCAATGCAGGTATGGTGTGGTGTGCTTTATCATCAGCTGCTCCCCTTGGCTCACTATTTTGTGCTCAAATATCCTTTCCTTCCGTGTCCCCAAATGCTATTCACACTTCAAAGCTCAGCTCAACCTCATTGACAATTACCAAAATTGAAGAACACATGCTGTGTAATTTAACATCTGATTAAATGTTTCCTTACACATAAATTTTATGTATTCCTTACCTGATTTTTTTAGTAATGGATATTATAAGTTTTGCAATGTGTGGACTAGGATATATTTTTTTTTCTGACTGGCTTTAGTAACTAGGGAAATCCTGACATTGCTGATGCTGCTCAGTCACTTTCATTTCAATAAATACTTGCCATGACAAAGGCTCCAGTCACCCAGTAACTATTCCTGGCTTCCTGGCTGCTGATCACATTGTTCAGGATTCCAGAGATTGATGATTCATTGTGAGTTCATGTTTCAGTATTCTGGATGCTGAAAAGCATTGATGTTTAAAAGTCAAAATAACTTTGCAAACACTGAACTCAACAGTCACAAATTATAAAAAGCTTTATCTGCAATGTATTTCAGTGATTTTATTTAGTATAGTCTTTATTATCATCAATATTAAAAAATAATAAAATAGAGAATTTCTTCAACCATAGAAGCTTTCCCCTTAGTCAAGCATCATAAAGGACTTGAAATTCTTATTTGGGGGAACTGGACTAAAAATCTGATATTCATCTGGTTGGGTTTTATTTTATGCGAAATTCTAGAAGGCCATATGAATAGGAAGTGTGAGTCTATGATGTTGGAATTCAAGGCAGAAGAAAAGTCAGAAGGCTGTGAATTGCTTTGTGAGTTTGGATCTGACTCTAGTTGAGACAGACTCCTCTGGTAACCATAAACAAGTTCATAACGTGAACTTCGGTTTTGCAGTATGCTATCCTGATGGTACAGAGGATTCTGCATTGCTCAAGGACTTCACATTATCCTTTGTGCTTTCTCTCTTTGCCTCTGAGCTGAGCCACTCCCTAAATGTCTCTGCACGTCAAGAGAAGGAGACAGGGACTTTTGCTTTTCTATGATCAGCAATGGGCCTTCAGATTTTATTTGGTCTATAGCTTGAGTCCTATCTGAAGCAATGAGGCCTTTCCCATCTGGGTGGGAACACTTCCACAATAACAAACCAGTAGGAGCCACTGAACAAGCAGATATGCAAGGCCTATGCTTTGTGTTTGCCATTCCTGATGCAATACAGATTAAAGTAACAAGCTCACACTTGGCAGTGTGGCTAATTAATATAGAAGTGAAAATCTTGTTCTTATTTTTATTGTAATAGAAGGTGAAATCTGATCTTAGAAGGTCTCTTTTGTTTCAAAGCTGTATATATAATTGTGTAATGCTTCAATTCTAAAGCTTCATGTCTCTGATAATCATTTATAGTTTATTATTAAAACCTTCTTTTAGAAATGTGGGGTTTCTTATGACACACACTCATCTATTAGGTTTTATTCACCAGTTAATTATGAGTTCCCCACCACCAGTAAATGCAAGTGAATGTAATGATATGTTCATTTCAAATAACTTCAAATATTTTATTTCAAATAATTTCAGTAATCAAACAAGTTTCACATGTTTTATAGCAGAAGAGCTATTTTTCCATTTGAATATATCTTTGAAAATAACAATATTATTATCATTGATTAGTAATGCTTTATAAATACAATTTAACACTGCTTTGCTATTTATATTTCCAGATACTAGGCTGATGAAGTTATCAATATTTAATGACATAGAGAAATACATTATGCAAGTGTTATTTGTGTAGTTTCATAATAAACAACTTTACAAAATGGCTTTGGTAAAGGACTTCCCTCCTGTAGGGACTTATGTTAATTATGAGTTGAGAAGGCTTGTTTCTTTTGTTTGGGGCTTATTTCAGGTGAGCTGGCCTAGTGAGTCCTGGGGCAGATGTGGAGGTGGTTTTGTGTATAGCTAGGGTGAGTGAAGTACTCAATGACATGGACCATTTGTACTTTCACCCAATGCAGCCTGTGAACGGTCCAAGTCCTGTGAAGGAAAGAGCAAAAGGAATGATTTTTCTAGAAGGAGTAGAGAAAAACCAGGAGACACATTCATAGCCTAATGAGCATGGGTAAGCATAGCAGCTATATGTAGACATCCTCTATGTTCCAGTGTGCCTGGGAAATTCCCCACTTATCCTGATAACTAGAGTATGTTTTTGCTTACAAACTGTTTGAATCCAGAAAATATGTTTTCTGCTAACACACAGTAAGGTGAGAGGGCTTTGCTTTGTCTTACACAAGAAGGCAGTATAGAGTAGAGAAGAAGCAGGGGAACTGGACACTTCTGAATTTGTGGTTTGAATATGACAGACTCATCTACTCCTTAGTCCTTTTCAGTGAATGTGGTGGTTTGAATAAAAATGACCCCCCCCAGGCCCATAGCAGATGGCACTATTAGGAAGTGTGGCTTTGTTGGAGGAAACTTGTCACTGGGGGGAGGGGTGAGCTTTCAGTTCTCAGATCCTCAAGAAGAGAGGCTCCGTGTCTCACTGTTTTCCTTCTGTGTGCTGGCAGATACAAATGCAGAACCCTCAGCTATCTTTTCACTACCACATCTGCCTGTGTGCCTCCATGCTTCCTGCCATGACTATAATGGACTAAACCTCTGAATTGCAAGCCAGTCCAAAATAAATGTTTCCTTAGAAGAGTTTCTTTGATTATGATGTCTCTTCACAGAAGTAGAAACTCTAACTAAGACGGAAGTTGATACCAGGGACTGGGGTATTGCTGCAACAGGCCAGACCATGTTTTTGTATGGATGACTATGGAACACATTGGGACTTTGGACTAGAAAAGCAACTGGACATGTGACGTGGAGCTTAGTGAGCCATACTAGTAGGAACACTAGTACTGGAAGACAGTGGTGTTTGGGATGATTTGAACTGTGTGGCCCAGCTCAAGAAGTTTCAGAGAATGATATTAGTGTGTGGCCTAGAGGCTAATCTTGTGATATTTTGATGAAAAATGTGGCTGTTTTCTACTCTTGTGTAACAAAAATCTTCCTGAGTCTAAGTTGAAGATTTATGGATTAACAACTTTGGCAGAGAGACTTTTATTCTACTATTGACTGTATTGCTTATTAGTGGCCATGTTATGAAGATTTATAATAAAAAGGAACAAGCTGAGGGAGAAAAAAATACAAAATGTAGAGCTTGAGGAGAAAAGAGACACCAGTAAGTATAATGGAGTTAAATCCTGTGTTCAAGGAGATAAAGAAACTAAAGAAAAGCCGGATGCAAGATGAAGTGAAGAGAGCGGTGACCTCAGAGTAAGACCCCAGCTAAACTTCCAACTTGTGAAAAACAGTTAAATAAAAGTTTAGGGTCAGGTGTAGTAACACACATCTTTATTATCAGCACTGGGGAGGCAGAGGTAGACAGATTACAGAGTTCAAGGCCAGTCTAGTCTGTACAGGGAGTTCCCAGACAGCCAAACTCAGGCAGTAAAGAAAAACATCAGAAACAGAAATCTGAGTGGGGCATGGTGGTAGTTTCAGGAGGCAGAGACAGGTAGATCTCTGTGAGTTTGAGCTTAGCCTGGTCTGTGAAAATGCAATTGAAAAAGGAAACCATATTCCAGCTCCCTAAAGCAGTAGAGCTTGGCAGTTTGGATCATGTGGTTTTGAGTTTAGTATTAAGAAGATAAAAAAGGCATTATGGACTCTCCTTCTGTAGATCACCAGGAGTTCAAGTTCAGATGCAAAAGCAAAGAGCCTTTATTTCAAGCTTAATTTTGGACTCCGAGTCTGTTCTGACATAGCAATTGGATGGGGAGAACATTGTGCTCAGTTGAGACAGGGTTTTTAAGGAGTGAAGGATGGGGGTGGAGTGGATTCCAGATTCAGATGAAGGTTGAACTCCTGATTGGGCAGGAGAGAGGTAACAGACCTCTTGTCAAACTTAATTTGTACTAGTGTGGCTGTAAGAAAATTGGCAACCAAAAAAGACAGGATTACACATTTTCTGACAGATTGAGATAGAGCAGTTTATTCTTGGTTATCAAAATTTTTATGTAGTGTGGGGTTTTAAGTTGGTGCATATTCACAATGTGGGAGAAAGCATGGTACATACTGTATAATCACAATTACCTAAATGTGTGTGCTCTTGCAGCATGTAGAAGAGCACATCGAGCTGAACTGCTTGTGACTGGGTGACTGTTCTTGGATTTTTGTGTTTTGTTTCTTATAATGCATATTCTACAAAATAAATAAAAGCTTCTTTTAAAAGTCAAAAAAGAAAGAAAATTGGCAACTATATACAAGTTATGTAAGCTATTCTTAATGTTCTGGAGCATCCAGTACTTGTTTGTCTCAATTCTGATTGGTCCCCAGCAGGATACAGTCTGTAACTTTTCCTGGTTTTTGTAAGGTTGAGGCCTAGTTCCAGTATTGTTAGTATGTAGCATGTCATGCTGCACTAATGTGGCCTCTTCACTTGTGTGACTAAGTAAAGTCTCTGAGGCAAGGTATATGATGAGGATATCCCTGAATGAAGGCCTAAAGAGGCTAGCGCATGAAGCTGTAAAGGTAAATGCTGGATTGTCTTGTGCTGTGGGATAATACTCTTGTACACTGTAAACATTTGTAACTTGAATTGATTTAATAAAATACCGATTGGGTAGTAGCCCATCAGGAAATATAGGTGGGTGATCATACTAGGAGAATTCTGGGAAGAGGAAGGAGGAATCAGGAGTCACCAGCCAGAGACAGAGTAAACAAGATGAGAATGCTGCACTGAGAAAAGGTACCAAGCCATGTGGCCAAACACGGATAAAAATGATGAGTTAATACAGGTGTAAAAGCTAGTTAGTAATAAACCTGAGCTACTGGCTGAGCATTAATAAGTGATATTAAGCCTCTGAATCAATTATTAGTCAATTATTTGGGAAATGACTGCTAGGTATTTGAGAGTACTGGGGGGAAAACCTTCCACCTACAATCAATCTTGAGGACCCCAAGATGTTGGAGATGCCAAAGCTATGCAAGACCAGCTGAGCAAAGCTGTTAACAGGGAGTGGGACCAGTCTAAGAGAACAAAAGTATTACAGTCAACGAAGCTGAAAGGAGTTGGAGAGTTTTTTGATTTTAGATATGGAGATGTAGGATTTGGAGTTTGCACAGTTGGTTTTCAGTCTTGCCCAATATTTTCTCACTATACTCACTTTTCTTCATTTTGGAATGGTAATGTACATCTTGCACCTATACATATTGCAAGTATCTGATCTGGTTTTTCATTTTGATTTTTACAGGGGATTTCTGTGAAGAGATTGCTTGGATCTCGGAAGAGACTTTGAACTTTTGACGTTAAACAGTGCTGATACTGTGATAGACTATGAGGACTTTCGAAGTTGCACTAAATGTATTTTGTATTATGATATGGCTACAAGCCTTGGGGCCAGGTAGTAGAATGTGATGGTTTGAATAAAAATAGCATCCACTGGCTTATAGGAAGTGTCACTATTAGTAGGTGTGACTTTGTTGGAGAAATTGGGAATGGACTTGGAGGACTCAGATGCTCACGCCAGGCCAGTGTGGCATTCTCTTTGTGATCTCTGCTCATACAGATGTAGAACTATCAGTTACCTCTCCAGCCCGCATCTGCCTGTGTGCCACCATGCTTCTAGATATGATGGCAGTGATTTAAACCTGAAAACTATAAGCCATTACAGTTAAATGCTTTCCTTTATAGGAGTTTCTGGTTATGGTTTCTCTTTACAACAATAGAAATCCCAACTAAGACACTGGTGATCTGAAAAATATCTAGAACCTTCCTCTAAATAGCTCTGAGTGGCAAGCAGTATAGACAGGGAGCGGAGGGATAAACTAATTTGTTTGAGGCCGGGTGCAAAAGCCTTTTGGAGACTGGCCAAAATTCTGGGGAAAAAAATTCTACTGTAACGGTCACATTTGTTGTGTAGCCTCATAGGCACATCCAGGCTTGTGAGACCCAGGGAAAGCAGCATAAAGGCTCTGACAGTAATTGTGTGTGGAAAATGGGGGATCGTCAGGGTCTAGCAATTTATTTGTTTATTGGCTTTAAAAACATTTGAAATAAATGAGATCCAATCACAGTAACTCCTAAAACGTTTCCCCAAGTTAAGTGGATCTAAATTATGTAGGACCCTTCATCAAATAGGAGAGGCTAGCAATTTTTCAAGCTGTCATTGAAATTCTGTCACTGCTGCCATAGGCAGTCACTCAAAAATCCTCAAAAAGATGTTGAGATGAGCACAATGGGTAAGTCTGCCTTCAGGTGTGGAGCCAGCTTGCAAATAGCTGTAGCAGATGCGGCTCAGTTTCCTCCCACTCTCCCCTTAGCAGAGGCATGTCTGTCTTATTTTTTATTATGCCATGTAACCCAAATCATCTCTAGCACAAAAATAAAAAAAGTAGAGGCCTGAGTAAGAAGGTATGCAGGTTTTTTTTCCCCTAGGGTTGATTTAATTTTTGTTGCTATTGTTATTATTGGTTTGTAGAAAACTGCTTTCAATTTGTGCCTCATTCTCCTAAGCCTTTAGAGAAAGGTGCTATGTTATTGTAGGCATTTTATTTGCTATAGCACAATAATTTATAAATGCTAGTATTTATGTATGTCTTTTATAATAATGTACTGAAATTTTATCCTGTATTTTGTTTCTTGGAGCATTAAATAAATATTCTGCATAATTCTTTTTTTGAGTGATTCCTTTTTATTTATTATGTCTTGCTATGTCTAATTTTTTCATGTTTGTATATTTCATGTAGCATTTTTCACTGTACAATGTTCTAAGTAGAAGGAATCTTTTTACTACTGAAATTTCCAATGTAATTTGAGCTTTAGTTTAATAATTAGGAAAGTGAAGACATGAAAAATAGTTGTTTAGGACATAAGTGTAGCCAGGGATGAAAATTATCTTAATATTGCATCTGTAGGGCATAGCACTGATTATAAAAGAGATGCTCATAGTGGGCTTTCCTTCCTGCTCTCCTTCATGCTGTAACCTGCTCAACACATACCGTCACCTCCCCACCACCTTCCTTCCTTTGTTAACCAACTCCTCTCCTACAGTGGCCTTCTCTTTCTTGGCTAACTCTCCAGTTTAGAAATACCAATCTTCCCTTACTCATAAAAACACATAAAATGAAAATCCCACCCTGCTTTCAACAATCCTTTCATTCTTTTACTTTGTCCTTGCTACCAAATCTCCTGGAGAAAATTACTCCTGCCTAGTTGGCCTATTTCTCCCTTACTAAATAAGTTTGTTGTTGGCTCTTTTTGTGGCTATATCATAATAACACAGTCTGGGTGATTTATAAAAAGATGTGTTTCTCACAGTTCTGGAAGCTGTCAAGTCCGCAGGGCTTGGCATGGGGAACCTCTGTGCTCCTAAGAAAAAGTTTTCATACTTTGTTTTCATGTGGTAGAAGACATCAGGGAGAGAGGGGCTCCCTTCAATTCCCAACCCCAAGATCCTAAGTCTTATGGCTGGAATGCCTTCCCACTGTGACAAACTGTGGAGTCACACCTCTTCATTCCATCATAGGGAGATGAAGTTTCAACTCCAGACCTGAAGAATATGCCTTCACACCATAGCACATGGTGATATTAACTGCATTCTACTTTTCATAGAACTCAAAACAGTGCCATATTCACAATTGTTGGATCAGTTTGTGCCATTGATATTTCTTCAATGTAATAACGTAGATTTGCTCATCAGTTAGATAAAATAATATTTTACTATATAAACTATTAATTCTAATGTATAAATATGACAAATGGTATTTTATTCTTTGAACAACCTTACCATCAGAGTCTCTGACATTTAAGTTGAAATGAACAAAGTTTCTGATTTTGACAAAAACCACTCAGTTCCTTACAGGAATATAGAGTAGAACTTTCAGTGACAACAATTGCGTTTGTATAAATTAAAAGGGCATGCCAAAATTTTTACCTTTAATAACATTCTCATATGTTATTAAAAGAGAGGCATCAGGACTTAAATGCTAGCTCAATGGGTGGCTACCCTCTGGGAATCATCTTCTAAGTGATTTAAAGGTGGAGAGCTACTTAGTCCAAATGCCTTGGGTGTCCAGCACCAGCTTCTGCATTCACATGTGTGAGGTGCCACACAGCCATGGCTGTACTATCTCACCTCTTTCTCTTCTCTCCCTAGGTAGTTATTCACATTCCTAGTTGTTTAACCAACATTTACTGACACCTACTGTAGGTGAAATCTTGCATTCATTGTAAAATACAATGCATATTCTGGTTTCTGGTTCATAAGAGAAAACATATATAGTTAGAAATACATAAAATATTTAAACTGACACTCTTGTCTAAATGATCAGAGAAGCAACATCTTTTACTCAGTGATCGGTCTACAGGTAAACAAAGCATAAGTCCCATGAGGCCCTTTTATAACATTTAATACACAAATGCCATGAGTTTTAAAATTTTTTATTTCCTGTTGGATATTTGGAACAATAATCAACCTACCACATAGAGAGAACTGTTCTAGGAACAGTGGGGCTGTGCTAGAAAGGTATCATTACACATTCAGTCACAAATAATCCTGTTCTCTATGGTGACTCACACAAAATAACATTATGGAGAAAAGAAATGTCCCTCATGTCAGAGAAATAGGTGGCAGTTCTCCAGACTGATCTGGGATCTTCTTCCTGATGTTACATGTACAGTGTAACCATCGTAACGCAGCCCCAGTGAGGGAAGCTAGTCTACAGTGGAGATTTTTAAGGAGCCAAAGAAGTGTGTTTCATGAACTTGCATGTGTTGGGAACCTAAGATCTCATGTGAGAACAAACCAACTATAGAAGCAAGCTATAATAAATGAGAAGATAAATTACAGTGAGCATTAATCTAGACTCTCCAGGGCCATTAATCATTTCTGCTCCTCATTCTTTCTTTTCCATTCCCCTAAGGCCTTTTTAAACTTCTTATAATGTAGTTGAGATTTTATTGACAGATAATTCAACCTATGTAAAAGTTTCTATTATGTCAAGTGCTAGGGAGAGCACCTATAAATTTTTACTTAGACCAGGTGCATATACAAAGTAAAACACTCACACTCACACTCACACACACACACACACACACATACACAAACACACACACACACTCAGATACAGTCATTTCAGATTTGTTGAACTTTAAAAAGCCTTTCTGCTTCTGTTTGTTTTGCTTTGGTGTTTGGGGGTTTTTGTTGTTGTTGTTATTTGTATTTTCAAGACAAGTTTCTCTGTGTAGCTCTGGCTGTTCTGGAACTCACTCTGATGACCAAGCTGGCTTTGAAAAGAGAGATCCCTATGCCTCTGCCTCCCAAGTACTGTAATCAAAAATCTACACCACTGCCTCCAGAAATTAAAAAAAATAAATAAATAAAGCATACAGAGAATGAAGTCCGAGCCTTCCTTAACAATTACTAAATCATGGCACATCTTATTTCAGCTGCACCTTCATCCTTCAACACCATTTCTCTGTACATCAACAAAGACCATTAAATTTTCCATGAATTTTGTTTTGTATTTCCAGTGATTATTTATTTAAGAACATGGCATCAGGGTTGAAGTGATGGCTCTGTGGTAAGAATCACTTACTGCTGTTGTAGAAGACCCAGGTTTTGTTTTTTATCATTAACATCAATCAGCCTACAACCAGTGAGTAACTCCAGTACCAGGAGTTTTATAGTCTCTTCTAGTCTTTGGGGGCACCCACACACATGTGATGAACATACAGACAAGAAGGCACACATACATAGCAAACCTCTCCATAGGTTTTCAGCTAAAACTCCCAGTTCTAGGTATAGCTTACTTCTTTTGGCGTTATTAGTCTATGCATTCCCATTGTCCCCCCATTACAGTCTATTACCAATGCTCTTGATCACTTCCCAGAATTAGATAGTATGATCTTATTGCTAAAGATACCACATTCTCAAGTCAGAGGACATGGAAATTCATTCTAGTACTGTCTTGGAAGCTTCATTACTACTGACTAAATTTCAGAATGCTAGAAGGTTCCATACATGCTGCTAGGGCAGGGGTTGGAGTGGGGAGAAAGTCATCAACAATCATACCGAGCTGTAAACACAGCAGGCTGCAATCAGACTACCCAAGCAAGATGTGCCCGCAGGTTCAATAGTGGTCTGAATGCTATGGGAGAAAACAGCTACTTTGTCAATGGATTTAAGGTCTGCTACTCAACAATGAATTCATGTCTAGGACTATTAACTGGACCAAACCCTGTGACCAATTAGGTCAGAGGTCTTAGAGAAGAAATAATAATAATAAAAAATATTATTTGTACTAAAGAGAGATAATATTAAACTGCTCCTACATTCTTTTCTTTATATCCATAGATGAATCCATTTCTCTACTTTTATTAGTGAAGTTATTTTTCTCATTAGATGGTGATTAATCCAGAGACATACAACTAGCTCATATGCAGAGAATAAGAGACTTAAGAATACTCTGCTTTAAATGGGATAACCTCTTATCTCTAGGTTGAAGTTGGGGCAGAAAGTTTCTAAAAGATAGAAGCGGTGGATGACTTTAGTAAACAGTGTTTGATGGCCTTGGTAAGGCTATTGTACCCCTGCACTCACCGCACTTGTGACTATGCACAAGATCAAGCCTCCAGTTTTCTAGAAGGAATAGGAGAAGAGCTCATCAAGCTCCGTAACTAGCCGAGGAGCTATTGATGGCTGTTAGGGGAGGCAAAGTTAGTTGTCTTCAGTGATGTGGGCCATGAGAAGCTGCACAGACTCAACTGGATGGTCCAAATCCTCGGTATATCCTGGCAGTATTAAGTGTGCTCAGTGGGTTTAAAAAGAGCAAATAAAATTGGAAGGAAAAAGCCGTGAGGAAGTAGGAAAAGAGTTGTGTTGCAGAATATTTGTTTCACTATGTAATGATGTGTTACTGTTTTATCTTGCCTGTGTTAGGCATCTGATTGGTCTAAAAAAAATAAAAACTGAACAGCCAATAGTAAGGGAGGAGATGTAGGAGGAACTTCTGGGCAGGGAGAGTATATAGAAAGAAGGATTTAATATCGGGGAAGAAAAAAGCAGAGAGGCCAGGCAGGCAGACATGGAGTTAGCAGGAGAGGAAACCATACAGAATAAAATAAATGTAAAAAATCCAGAGGCAAAACATAGACGAATAGAAATAGGCTAAATTAAATGGAAAGGGCTAGTGGGACAAGCCTAAGCTAAGGCCAAGCATTCATAATAACAAGTCTTCATGTTTTTATTTGGAAGCTGGTTCGTGGCCCAAAGAAAATGCCACCTACAGAGTTGGAAGGGAGGAGATGGAGGATAGATTTGATCAAAACCTTTTTTGCACATATATTAAATTCTTGACAATAAAAATGTAAAATGTGTGGTTTTTTTTACAATAACTGTCACTATTTTAAAAAATTGTGTCTTAAAATTATTCTCAGTAACTAGAATTAGCTAAATAATTTAATTTCCACTTAGAGTATTGGATACTGATTTGACATGTTTTCCTAAACAAGATGATATTTAAAGTTAGTATTTTATTTTATTATTTGCAATTTTTCTAGTAAACAGATTGAACAAGTCTCCAAGATTCTTTTAATTTGTTTGGTATACTCATATTACCTATTAATGAGAAAAATAGCTCCCTATATTTACTAAATCTCATGTGGAGAAAATTTATGTATTTATTTATTTGTTTGTTTGAGACAGGATTTTCTGTGTAACAACACTGTCCTGTAAGTTGATTGTAGACCAGGTTAGCCTTGAGCTCATAGAGATCCACCTGCATCTGCCTCCCGAGATTAAAGATATTTATTGTGCGCCATCACCACCCAACAAGAAAGAATTTATATTGCCAATGAATACTAATTTATTCCATGATGTTTGTAAGGTTTTAGTCTCTGTAATGCCATAATTTTAAGTAGCTATTTTATTCTATTATAAAAATTGATGTGGGTGCCCAGTGGAGGTGGTACATACCTTTAATCCCAGCACTCACAGGCAGATCTCTGTGAGTTTGAGGCCAGCCTAGGCTAAATAGAGTTTCAGGAAAGGACAGCCAAGGTGGTTCAACAGAAGAATTCAATCTCAAAAAAATAAATAAATGAAACAAAAAGTTTGTGTTGTGCTGTATATACCTGTTTGAAGTTGAGCATGTGTGTGCATGTGCATTTGTGTACACATTAATGTAAAGGCCAGAGGTTGAATCTGCTCTTTCTTGTTGCTCACCACTTACTTTTTTTGAGATAGAATCTCTTACTGATTCTGGAACTTTGTAGCTGCTTGGAGTCACTGGGCAGGTAGATCCAGGAATCTTCTTGTCTTTAAATCTTCAGGTGCCTCCTTGCCCTCCTTTTTACATAAATGCCAGTGACCTGAACTCAGGTCCTCATTGAGCCATTACAAGCATTTTGCCCACTGAGCCAACTCTCCAGCCCATAGTTATTTCATGTTTTAGCAAGAGTCCTGGAAGCTGGCTGTTATTTTATTTACCTTCATTTGAAAGACTCATGCTTTAGAGAGATAGGATGAGCTCTCAGTGGTTTGAATCAATTTCTAAGACAGGAATTTACTCTGTAGCTCCTGCTCCTTCTTACCTGATGATACTGGTTTTGTATGAAGCTTTCTGTTACAGCTTCCATGCAAAGACTTCTATAATTTACGTGGAGTTAAAGGTGAACATGAGCCTGTACCTGCCTTCACGATCTGAGAAGGCCACTGTGTCTCTCACACATATGCTTGTGCACAGCTTGCACTGTTGGGGAGGCAGCTTCTCTGAGAGCAGAGGAGAGAATCAAGCAGATATCTCCTCTCAGGAGGAAAATGCTCTCTTGCCTGAGATTCCCTTTCCATCATCGATTCTCTCTCTCCAGCTTTATTTATTTTATTACTATGGGTAAATAAAAGATGATTTGATTTGTGATTAAAATTCAGAATCAATTGTAAGATACTCAAATACTGGCCAGATTCTCAGACTTCACTGCTCTGAATCAAATAAATACATGAAACATAGCTTGTAAAATAACCTTCCTTCTGAATATTGGAGAAGAAAAACTGGACCCTTGAAATAAGTGTGAAATCAATATACTATTAAATTATTATTATAATTTAGTGATCACCATGCCCTTCTCTGGGTGATGGCAGTGACAGTCTGATCAGAAGCCACACTTAGTTTCTGTGTCAGAACGTTCTCTTGGCCACTCACCTTCTTTGTAGCTCTATGACAAGCTCAGCTGGGAAATGGGCTTCCACAGAGCTTCTGTGCTCTTCTCTGAGGGGAGGTCTTTATTCTCTGTTCACAAGTAAATAAACTTCTGGAAGCTAGCTCTCTTGTTCTCAGAGAAGTCCATTTCAAAGAATGCTGCCCATAAGCAGAGGGACATGGAGAGCACGCCACAGGAAGATGAACACTAGGAGATATGTGTTGAAATGTTTTCTTTTTTTGTTTCTGTCCACATTTCAAAATGCAGCCAGAAAACACTGTACCACACCTTGCCTCCTTTGACTTAAATTACTTATCATTTGAAAAACAAACAAACTTTATCTCTAGTATTATTCACAATATGTCTTTTCCAGCAGGTGTAGACGAAGATTACATCTTGCTCACTCACTTGCTAGCTGTGCATCCTAGGGCATGCCCCTTAAGCTTTCTAAACTGCAGTTTGCCACCTGTCATAATAGTTTACCCATGGAGTGGTTATATAGATTAAATGAGATGCTGTATATAAAATGCACAACAGCTTCTGAATTGTGTAGATGGAGGTTTTTCTGTCCTGTCTGGTCCTGCAGCTGTTATTAATATAATTATTCAGAGGCTTGATATTCATTACAAACTGTTTGGCCTATGCCTATATCTCAGGCTTATTACTAACTATCTTTTACAATTTAAATCAATCCATTTCTATTCGTCTGTGTTTTGTCACAAGTCTCATGGCTTTGCTTACAGTGATTGAAGAAATATTTTAGCATGTGTTCCACTACATCTTGTTCCTCGGACAGCTGACTGGTGTCTATTCACCTCTGCCCTCTTCTTCCTGTATCTCTGTTGGATTTCCCTGGTTTATCCCACCTTGCTATGGGCCAAAGCAGATTCATTATTAACCAGTGGTAATGAAACACATTCACAGCATACAGAAAGACATCCCAGAGCAGAACTGTACCTGCTCTTATTTTTGGTGAAACATTTTGGTGACTGATGGAGTTAGAAAATGTGGAAGAATAAATTATTGAGCATAATTTTCTGTACATTCTGCTTCTACTTTATTTCACCCTAGAATCAGTTTCTCTCTCAAAGTGGATATCCCACTGACTTTTCTACTTCATTAGAACTTACTTTCTTAATTTTGCTTTTGATTTTTAGTTATGTATCTCTGTGAGTATATGCTACATGTGTGCAAGTACCCACTGAGGAAAAAAAAAAGAAGAGGGCTTCCAATTCCCTGGAGTTGGAGTTTGCAGACAGTTTGCAAGCTGCCAAATGTGGGTGCTTAGAACTGAACTTGGATACTCTGGAAGAGCAGTGATCCTGATGCTAAAACATTTCTTCAGTCACTCTAAGACTATTTTATCCCATAGGTCTAAATCCAACCTCATATATTAGAGCATAGACCTGAATAGTGCTTGCCACCTTTTACATCTCATTTTGTCATCAGATGACTTGAATCTTTTTGAAGCAGAGATGCCACAAGGACTCACTGGTTACTGTAAAATAAATCCTTCCTTTCTCAAATTTTGACATTTTTGTGGTTATAATATAGTGAGCCAGAGAGATAACATTTAGTAACTACATTTTAGTGCATTTTTATAAGCAATTAAAAAATTTTAAATTACTTTATATGTATAGATGTTTTGTTTGTATGTGTGTCTGTGTGCCACCTGTATACCTTGTATCTACAGAGGACAAAAAAGGTATCAGGACTTCTGACTCAGTTATGGATGGTTGTGAGCCATCATGTGGGTGGAAACTGAACCAAGTTCCACTAGAAAAGAAGCTAGTGTTCTCAAACTCTGAACTATTTCATCAGCTTCCTTGTAGTATGACAAAACTTTTCCTGGGGAGATGCATCACACATACCTACTCTCCATATAGAAATCCCAGGATACGCCAAAGGACAGATACCAAGGAAGTCAAATTTGGTGAACCAATGAGTTTTATTGGGGCCATTAACAGGATTATAGGTGGAGCAGAAATGACTCAAAGACGCCTGCGTCACCAAAGCCCACCCAACATAAATGATAGCTCACAAAGGCTAGGAACCTGGAGCACGTTGTACAGCCTGCAGGTAGTTTAACAGATTGGAGAGCTTCCTTTCAAAGTGACTCGGTCTAAATCTCTTCTAGGCAGCTCAGCTGGTTCCTGCTTCTTCCAGGCTGCTGTCTGATCTCAGAGTCTTAATAGCTTGTATAGGTTTGTCTAGGTCTTTTTTTGCTGCTTAGCTCGGTTAATCTGAAAGGGACCCTCAATTTGCAGTTCTTACTCTGGCCTGGAGAGGCCCGGTGGATCTGGTTAGTTTCAATGATTTCTTGAAGTCATTTTTGAGCTATTTACCTTCCTGCAGGTTTGAATGTTTCAATCTTAAAGAAAACTCTTATAAAATACTCCTTTAGTAGATTTTTAATTCAAACTGATCTTTATTAGAAAAAAGTCAATAAAACCCATATGTTTTACCAATAAAGAAACAATATCATTAAGAATACCAGAAGATAAAGCCTATATAAAATGCAGTTATAATTGTAAAAGCAACCAAGGAAACTTATTTCTAACTGACTAACATCACAGGTATTTGAGAATGTGACCAGAGCCCTGAACTTCATGAGATTAACACAAATAGCTTGTGCACAGTCATGTGAGTTTAAGAGACCATAATCCCCCGAGTCTGCAGTCCTGATTCAAGATCCCTAGTACAGCAAGCCACAGTGCAGAACACTGAGAATCATACAGCACCAAAAGTCTCTAGTTTTGAAAAGTTCTGACACAAGACTGAAGGTAACGACTTCATTATATGTTCTAGTATGTTATTTGCTGATGTTCTTAGATTGTTAAATCTAAAGAATATGTGCATATTAATGTATATGACGCCTTCCTCTTTTTATATGTATATACTACATAAGCACAACAAAATGTTTAACAGGGGAGAAATGGCAAGAACCATGCTTGAAAAGGTGTTAATTGAAAAGAAGAAAAGTGAATTTTTCTGCTGAATGTGGGTTGGCTTCATCTAGTCTGTGCTTGTCCTGAAGGGGCTTCAGTAGTCTGACCAAAATAAAGGGAATTTTTGCCCTTTGCCCAGTCATTAATCACCTCCTGACTGCAAAGTGGTACTCAAACTGGAACTTATACAATAACCTTTCCAGTTCTTAGATACTTGAACTTGCAATAGAACTGTAGATTGGGTCTCTCTGGAGTATTGCAGATGGCAATCTCTCTCTCTCTTTACTTCATGAATATATTAATGTATATGCATTATATATACAAATGAATGCACACACATTTATATGATTATATTCTATGGATTAGAATGTGTTGACAGAGAGGTATTGTCATAAGAATGTGAATCTATTGCACAAAGTAAGGTGAAAGACATTTATTTTGTCTAGGATAAATTTATTTTTATAAAAATTGTGGAAAAAAGCTGCCCAGAGGTTGATCAAACTTTGGACTGTGAGAAAGACAAAACAATAGAGTGGACTTGAAGAATTCTGGTCTCATTTGTTCTCTATTAACCAACAGTGAGCATAATCTAGAGACAGTGGATCTTGATTGGACAACTTAGGCTTTTGTTAAATTGCTTTTCACATTCTCCTCTTTTCCAATGGCTCCTTTGCCTTATAGCACTGGCATTAAGTGTAAATGCACTAAAAGATGTAATGTAACTTGGTCATTTTTCAAGTTTCCTTGAAGATGTTTTGTGTAAAGACAGATAGGAGATAATCTCTAGGCACTGTTGGTGTTTCATGTCCAACTTTGACTAGTGTTATTTTGGCATACAGAATTTTGGAGTATTTTATCTACATTATTTTGTCTAAGGGCCTCTGGTTTTGTTACTTGTAAAAAATTCTTAAAAATTGAAAGCTACAATGTTGGAAAAGTGAAGGCCTCACTGTGCTGTTAAGTTTGCTGACTTGTGTAGTGGTGTACAAAGAGATGTGCAGGAAAGGAGTAGTGTAAGCATTGTAACATCAGTTAGGTAATAAGATGTACTGAAGGACTAGAGCTGGTAAGGTCACAAGGTTGCCAGTTATACCCTACACCATCTCTCTCTCTACATGTGAAATAGTGTGCTGAGGAAACAGAAGACAGAAGGTTAATGGCAGTTTCTTCCTGGTGTGGCTCTTTCACACAGAATAGTATCTATATTAAAATGACACCTGTAGATCTAGTTTTTTATTCACTTGTCCGTGAAATACTTATAAAAATGTCAAAATGGGGTACCTCTAATGGCATGGGTTTCAAGTTGGTTGAGATCTATTCCACAGGAGAGGGCTCACACCCTTGACTCTGCTTGGAGAGCCAGGAACCAGAAGCTGGACAGCCTAGACCTAGGACAGAAAACCTGATGTGGCAGGAGGGGGAAGGGACCATGAATAAGGATATACAGGGATGAAAAAAAAAATTCAGAGGGAAAGCTGAACACAAAGTAAATATAAGTGTAGCAATCTTATTTGCATTATCACCCTTGATAAGTCATGCTTATGATTTTTATCTTCTTCATAGTTATTGTTAACTTATCAGTATTTTAAATTCATTTTACTGTTTTTCTTGATAAATACAAAATAAATAAAGAAGAAGGAAAAAATAAAACATTTTTATTTAAAAAAAAGAATGAAACAAATTTTAATTATATTCTGTTATCCTCATAGAGCATAATGGTCATCAGAGAGGCTTCATCTAGCAACGGATGGAAACAGCCAAACAGTCAAACATTAGGTGAAGCTTGGAGAATCCTGCCCTGGAAGAAGAAAAGGAAAGAGCCAGAGGAATCAAAGACACCACAAACAACAAACAAACAAAAACTCCATAGAATCAATGAAACCTGGGCTCATAGGGTCTCATAGAGACTGAATGGACAACCAGGGAGTCTGCATGGGACTGACCTAGGCAGTCCTCTGCATATATTCTATGGTTGTATAGCTTGATGTTCTTGTGGGATTCCTAATAGCAGGAGCAGGGCTATCTCTGATTCTTGTCTGCACTTGGAGCCGTTGTTTCCTCGTATCCTTCCCTATTCGGCCTTAGTATGAGGAAGGTGCCTAGCCTTATTGGTTGATATCCTTGGGAGGCCTGTCCTTTTCTGAAGGTAAACAAGAGTGGATCTGGGAGGGAGGCAGGATGCGAAGGATGGGGAAGGGGAGTATGGAGGGGACATTGCATTTGGAATGTAATATATGAGAGAAGAGTAAATAAAATTTTTTAATTTTTGCAAAGATGGGGAAACAAATATGCAAGCATGTTTATTGTCAATTCTGATTTCCCCAAAGAAAGTGACAATAAGAAGGAAATTGATAGTAAATTTTGTAATATAAGATTTGATGAGATGACTGTGTAGATAGATTCTCCATCCAGGAACCATACACAAGGTAATACGGAGAGTGGGAAAGGGTCACTAGGAAGAGAGACAGTGGATACTCAATTATGGGAAAGTGAAGCACAGCTTTTCCCTACCATTTAGAAATTGCATCTTGAGGTGCTAACCCTTCAGGACTAAGAAACATGTCACATAAAAGTGACTAGCATCAGGGATTAATTTAGTTTGAATTTAGCTGGTGGTAAGAGTTGAGGGTCGTTTTTTTCTGTAATGGGTTGACTGATGAGGTCAGAAAAAAGAAAGAAGAGCATTAACATACAGCAGAGAGAGAAGCATTGCTCAGCGACATAACAAAGTGTAGGTCACTTAATAGTCAAATATTTAATTAGATAGAAGCATAAACAGTGTTTGCTGCACTGATTGGAAAAAAAAAACTAATTGAGAAAAGCAGCAACAAAGTTACTTTTTCTCTGCTGACAATCTAAAAATTGAAAAATATCATGATCTAATTTTATCCTGGTAAAAAAATACCAGGAGCTGAACAGGCATTTTCCGTAGCAAGTGTTTACATAATGATGTTAGCTTTACCACATATAAAAGCATCCAAAGAATTATTGAAAATATGGACAATATAATATGTGTCTAAAGGGTGTATAAGTTTTGCTATTCTAAATTAGAACCCTGCATCTCCGTTATAATGATATAATACAGTAATATTTTAGAAAAACAAATAACTTACAGGCTCCAAATGGTGGAGAACATCAATCTGTTATTAGTGGCCTGCTTTGTTTTAAGGCCACACTGGGTTCCATAGCAGATCATGTCTGAAAACAAAATCAAAACCACAAAGTGATTTTTAAAAACAAAATAGATATCTAGGTAAATAAATGATATACATTCCAGTCATTTTTAATATGTAAAAATCCTATGAGGGTTCTGAAGCTATAGACATTTGACTTTTTAACATATTGGTTTATTTATTTATTTATATAATTTGGATACAGGCCAATATTTGACAGGGCTAGAGGCAAAGACCAGGTCTCCATCTCACTTCACTTGTGTGCCATCCATCCTTCTTCAGGGCTCAGGAGGAAGGACATTTTCTTGTAGATGCCATTCCTTGCTGCTGTGCTGTGTGTGTGGAAAGGCTGTGGTGGAGAGATGAGAAATATGGAAGTTTTCATGGAAATAATGGGGCTGAGCTTATTTTCCCTTCATATATGGGATCTAGCGAATAAATAATTTCATTGTCATTATGCTGCCAAGAAGAAAATAGAAGGGGTGTCGATGTTTTCAAGTGAGACTCTGCTGTGCCAGTCAAGGAGGAGGTTGGTTTCATCTATCACACAGTAGAAGACGGCTGCATTCCTCTGAGTCATGTTTAATTATACCAAACTTTCCCGCCTGGCCGGCAGACTGTCAGAGTCAGACATGTTTAAAAAGGAATGCTGTTTTGAAAAATCTAAGGAGATTCATTTCCTAGTTCCATCTCCCATTTTAGCAGACACATGTATACTTTTAAGATTTTAGAGGCCTTATTATGTCCCCACACTGTCAGTAAAATACCTATATTAAATTCAAGTGAAATGACAGAGAAACAATAGCCCATGAAATTCAGAAGAGGCTCAGGATTGATGGTTTTCAATTATTGAGAACGTTTGATTTCTACAGAGGCAAAGCAGACATCTATCACTTCACTTGCTTTAAACGTGGATACTTTGGATATCAATTTATTTGGATAACAGAGAAAAAGAGAATAAAAACGCCAACTCTTTTCTGTCGTGTAATTGCTCAGTTGATTTCTTGTTGGTTCTACTCATAGGCAGCAGAGGGAGCCAGAGTTACCTTGCCAATGGTCCTGACCCATGGTGCTTCAATAGGGCCAGCAAAAGAGAGGCAGGCAGCAAGCCCCCTTCTGTTTCTCACAGGCAGAGCAGGTGAGGCAGAGGTAGCAGCTTCCTGAGAATCAGATATGGCAGGTTTTTATTAAGTGCTGAAGTGTTTCATAAAGACTTAGAATTTACAACCTAGGCCTTTGTGATTTCCTGTTATGAAGAGCACATCCTATATTTCATGTAAATTGTGCATTGTGCGACTTGCTTTTGAACATTTCTTCTTGGAAATATATTGTATTCCTAGAACTGGTGATTGCTACCTTAGGCACTGGTGTTCTGTTCTTGGATGCACACAGCAGTATGTTTTGTCTTGGTTGTCATTAAAGTTGCTGTCCCAGCCTCTCTTTCTCCTCTTCTGGAGGTGTGCAGTGGCCTCCTGATGACTCTCTGTTTCCCTGTCACTCTTTCATTTTTAGTTTTCAGCCTAAGAGCCAGAGGTTAAAACATTATGCATATGAACATTATGTATTCATGTTCAAATCTTTGGTGACTTCACCCAGGCTCATTAGCCCCTGACCCCTTCCCTGTGGCCACTTGCTCCCATTCCTCCTTAAACATACTCATTTTTGCCTTATAGACTTTGTAAAGGCTAAGTAGGCAAACAGCACCCTCAAATACTACCTTCCTTACTATCACTAGGCAATTTTATTTTTTGACAATTTGACACATACGCATAATGTATACTGAAGCTCTGAACCCATCAACCAAAGCTCTTCTTTCTTCTTCATTCCCACAATTATTTTTTTCATATCAATTTGTAACATACTATTTAATTTATCAACCATGTTTATTACATTCAGGCATTAGAAAATAAACCCTCAAAGGTAAGAAATTTTCTTTTTTAAAAACCTTCCATTTTCAGGTAGTTGTTTATCTATGAAAAGTTAAGTCATGTGCAGTGTTAATAGAAAGAAATTCTCCACTCAGCAATTTGGAGTTCTCCAGTATAGCATCTGGCAAAACTATACTTCAACATTACAAAACTGAAATGATAGACTCTAGCTTCCTTATCCATATTATACTGGTTTTCATGTATCTATTTGTAAATATTTTGTTTGACTGAATTTTAATCACTTGTGTAGATTTATGTGAGCAGCACGTCAGTCAAGATACAAAAGATTTCAAAGATCAAGAGTAAAGATGCTTGTTCTATTCATTTATGTACCTGAAAGTCTTGGATCTGACTAATGAATGGGGTTGTTTTGTGTAAACTGCCTGTATATCATGTTACAAGCACGTACTCTAAAAAAATTTGAAAGCATATTCTGGCCTTTTTTTGTTGTCAATTAGAAATCTATTTATATATTTGTATAAAAGTATAGATGTTGTGCTTTAGATATGAATATTGTCCAAGCTTTTCTAAAGTGCTGGTTATTATCCTATGACTAATAAAAGTGTCATTAAGTATCATCCTGAAATCATAATTATTCAAGAGCACAGACAAATTATTAAAATTACTCTTCATTCCCTTGTCTCTATTTTCATTCTCTGCTCTTTAGTGCAGAAGATGGAATGCAATGCCTCATGCATACTAATCATAGCTTCTGTCATTGACTTAAACACTCAAACTGCTACTCCCCATTTATATGAAGTGAGTTTTAAAATAAAAAAAAAATTTTTTTCTGGCCTCCCAAAAAACCAATAGGCTGCCAGCCACAGTCCTTCTCTTCTCTCTGTGGCCCTAGACCTAATACCTCAGTGTAGTCCTAGTACTGCAACAGATAACCAACTTCATGCCTCCTTCTCCCCTGCCCAGGTCTGCTGTGGATCCCACAGAGCATTCTCTCCTAATCACGCTCCCCCAACTCATCTAATGTCAGTAGAAATTCCATGTAAACACACCGACTGAGGAGGCCGGTAAAGCAGGCAACACACAGAAATCACACTCTCCCCAAACCCAGAGAGGAAATAGAAATCAAGGAATAAAATATGTACCCCAGAAGATAATGAGAAATCAGCTCCTCAAGCTATAACAATCCCACATACCATATACTTAGAGATCAGCATAAAAACAATCCATAGCAGCCAAAGCAATCCAGGAAAACATAAACAATCAGAGAAAGTGAATAAATCTTTAAAGAAATCCAAGAAAATTAAGCAAGCAGTTGAAGAAGATGAATAAAACAGTTCAAGACATGAAAATAGATAAAGAAACATTAAAGAAAACACAAATTTAAGAATTTTTAGAATGAAAAATTTAGAAATTTGAGCAGGAACTATAGAGACAAGCTTACTAACAGAAACCAAGAGACAGAAGAGAGAATCTCAGACACTGAAGATACAATACATTCAGGAAATCTGGGATGCTATGAAAAGACCAAACCTAAAAGTAACAGAAGTAGAGGAAGAAGAATTTTAGATCAAAGGACCAGCAAATATTTTCAACAAGATCATAAAAGAAAAACTTTCTAACTTAATTAAGGAGATGCTTATAAAGGTACAAGAAGCATATGAAATATCAAGTAGATTAGGTCAGAAAAGAAAGTCTATTTACCACATTATAGTCAAAACATTAAACATAAAGAACAAAGAAAGAATATTAAAAGCTGCAAGAAAAAAGAACCAAGTAGCATGTAAAGGCAGATCTACTAGGATAATAACTGACTCCTTGATGGAGACTCTAAAAGCCAGAAGGTCATGGACAGATGTGCTGCAGACTCAAAGAGACCACAGATGCCATCCCAGACTTCTATATCCAGCAAAATTACTATAGATGGAGAAAAGATATTCCATGATACAGTCAAATTTAAACAATATCTATGTACAATCCAATCCATACAGAAGATGCTATAAGAAAAACTCCAACCTAAGAAGGTTTACTACACCCATTAAAATACATGCAAAATAATCTCTCACCACCAAAGACAAAAAAAAGCAAAACACAAATATACACATAAACACAAGCACACTCCCACACACATACACCACTTCCAACAACAAAATAATAGGAATCAACAATCATTAGTCATTGATATCTCTTGATATCAGTGATGCCAATTCCCTAATAAAAAGATACAGTCTAAAAGAATGGATAAGAAAATAGGATCCCTATTTCTCTGTATCCAAGACTCAACATCAAGGATAGGCAAGAGATTGGAAAGATAAGCCAAACAAATGGACCTATGAAGCAAGCTGGTATAGCCATTTTAATATCTAACAAAACAGACTTCAAGCAAAAACTAATCTAAAGACGTAGGGAAAGCCACTCCATGCTCCTCAAAGGAAACATCCACCAAGAGGATATTGCAATTTTTAACATCTATGTAGCAAACATAGAACACCCAAGTTTGTAAAACAACACTACTATAGCTTAAATTTCATGTCAACATCAAGCATGCATATATTACACATACATTCAGGCAAAACATTCAGACACATGAAATAATCTACAAAATGTCTATAGCACTTTGTTTTAGTTTTGATTTTCTTGAGTCAGGATCTCACTATGTCCTTGGTAGCCTACAACATCCTGCTTAGATCATGATATTCTCATGCTTATAGTCATCTGCTTGCCTTTGTTTTACAAGTGATGATATTTAAGGTTTATAGTGCCAGGTCTGGCCAGTTTAACAACATTAATCTAAAAAATAAATAGAAGAAAATGTTTATTATTTGATTGGGGAACAATTTCAAAAGAGGAAAAGTATTTACTTATAAACAAAAAACATACAAATGGATGTTGAGACTATCTGTTAGTATCAGGTTAGAACCTATTTCAAATTACTCTGTATTGGAGAAAACAGTATTTTTAGGCTGTATTCCAGGGGAATTCATTTTACCATCTTTTTGATTAGCTTTTGACTTTATTTTGAGGATGAAGGCCGACTGCAGCCCATGGGTGGACTCAGAAACTAATCTATCCGTCAGGTTAAATATATTCACCATCAGTACAGACTGGTAAATGCCTTATTCCTGTATATGTTTTATGGTATGGTATAGTTTTAGTGGAATTATGAAAAAAATATTAGAAAATATTTGGAAAGAAACATAAAAGACAGTTCAAAACTATTGCCTCTCGACAACATTTTTAGGGTGAGTCTACTTTAAAGTATATAACCTAGATAATTGCACAAACTTTGGCTGCATAATTTCTAGGAGTTAGGCAATGTGAATAGGAGAGGCAGTGATGTGTATAGAATGCAGTAAAGACTGTATGCCAAACTCTATTGCCACTATGGAGGCCCAATGGCTATCAGTAATTCTGAATATAATTTAACATAAATACCACTTGCATTCTTCTTGGTTACTTCACTGAAGAAGATATAAATTCCCTTTTCATCTTAATAATTGACACTACATTTAAACTGATAGTAAGTGTGCTTGACATTATTTAATGTGAAGAAATCAGTATACATTTTTGCATTTTTTATTCTTTTTCTTTCTACTTTAAACTATATTTTAAATAACAGAGATTCCTTTTATTAACTATCATCACCACTTTTTTTTTGGTCTAAGTTCTTACCAATAAAGATAACCATTACCTATTGCTTATCAGTGTGCTCTGGTGTTTGCAGACATCTCTCAGTTAGTCAAAGTCTGTCTTTCAATACCTTATGAAGAAGTGAGGGCAATAGATTTGTGAGCAGTTTCATAATAAACATTTCCTTTACATTCTCAGCCCCTCAGGCTAATGATGGCATGGTTGGGTCACATTGCCCCTGCAGCTGGTGAGGTACTTTTGCAATGGTGGTCAGAGTAGAGGGCATCTTGGTACATACTCAGTAAGGCAGAAGGACCTTTCTGTCATGGGCTTACTGATGGTTTACTTTTGCAAACATGTTGTATGGGCTTTGATCCAGCCTCATCCCCTCCTATCTTATCTATAGATTCCACCACTCTATCTTGCCTCTTGAACTACAGAGACAGTAAAGTTGCCACCGCAAGGTCTCTGGGCCTTTTTTCTCATGTCATGGCAGAATAGTTGTCTGTTTTAAAATCATTTAAAACACTACGACCAAAAGAAAAAAGTGTTTCCCCATCATTTTCTGAGAATGTGGGTTGTAGGAATTTAGGGGATGGCATGCCTGTCTGACCTTCATGGTTTTGGTGCTTTTCTGCTTATAACAACTGGGAATTTTAATTATTTTCTAGATTTACTAAACATGGAATTTGAATTTCATTTCTTGTTCTCTTTGTGGGTTTGGGGTGATTTCTGAGATGGAAGTGAGAAAAGCCTAACTTTATTAAAACCAGACACCTTTTAAGCTTAGGTATTTGCATACAGAAAATAATTGCAATAATTTATAACGCAGCCTTATAAAAATATAAAGCTCCAACTTATATTTTATCCATTCCAAAAAAGTGAATATAGTTCACATTTGTGTTTCGTTTTTTACTTGTCATATTTTTTTTATTCTCTGGAGTGATTTCTTAGTTCTTTATCCTTTCATTTTCTTTCTTCTCTCTTTTTTCCATTTCATGATATTTTAGATAGAACAACAATTTCATAATATTGAGTTCTTAAGAGATAAGTAAGAATGAGATGGACCGGGAAAAGCTATAGGACAAAGGAAGCAGGTAGCCTTGGCTTTTGTCACTGCCAAACAAAAATAGCAGAGTGGTACCAGAGTAGGGGTGACTCTGCATTGTCAGTAGGAGCCTTGAAGATCTGCGCTAAAGTAAATGGTATATGACTACTCAAGCTCTACATATATAGTCACATAAGCAGGAAGACACGGTCTCAAGAATTCATTTCCATTAAATGTCAGAATATTCACAGAGGGCTCAGATTGAATTATTTCACAGACACTTGCTATTTAGGTATGTTTATTTGGATGGATGTTACATATTATACTATTAACCTAAAGAGTTGTCTCAATTACAACCCATAAATAAATAATATAATCTTTGAATATCTACATGTATGTAAGTATATGTATATATATATAATAAAAGAGTAAGTGTAATAATTTTTATTCTAAAATGATGTTTTAAATGGCTTTGTTTGTCTTGAGGTTAATTTGTGTGCTTCTTTGGTAAGTAGGTGACATTAGGGGAGGTGGTTCTTTGCAGGTACTGCAGGCTAAAGAAGTCCAAGGCTGGAGTCTGTTCTTAAATCCACACTGCTGGGGCTCATGACCTTCATGGAGGAGGAGACTGGGCAGGACCACATACTTCTCTGTTGACCATAGCGAAAAGTCTTATTTTGAACTTTTCTTCCAATAAAGACAAAAGTAAATGGCATATGATTAGCAATTACCTAGAATTTATTTATTTACTTTTTTATTTATAGGAGACAGCATTTCATGTAGCCCAGGCTGGCTTCTATTTGTCCTTGAATTTTCAGCCTCCTGCCTTGACAACCTTCAAAATAGTAAAATTATACATGACTACCAACATGCAATGTCTTGGGAAAATTATGTTTTAGAGATATTGCAGCTATTCTTACTGTAACTAATAGCTCCTGATATTTTCACCGAGACAGCTCTCCTCTCGTGTTTCTGTCTGCTTAACCTTTTCCCCTAGGTTAGGGGTGTAGCCTACTTGTTCACTAAAACCCCAACATGAAGGAGAGGGAAATAGAATAGCTATTTATGACATGGATAAGTTATAGTGTTGGTTAGGGAAAACAATTCCTTATCTTTCTATAGCCTTGATCAAATGAAAGTAGAGTCATATTTGAGAATTAAACCCACAAGCCAGCTATGACAACAAGCAAATTGCTTGACTTTCCATGACTTAGTTTCTTTCTTCTTTTTTTCCTAAAATATGTTGGACTGTTGAGATGGTTCATTGGCAAAAGGTATTTGCCAACTAAAGACCTGAGTTCAGTCCCCAGTGCTCTTTGTGGGAGGAGAGAATTAGCTTCCAAGCTGTCCTCTGACTCCACAGTCAATCCATACATGCTCACCATCATGATTGTACCCCACCCCCACACATAATAAACAAACCTAAAAACACTTCATTTAGAGCTGTTAACATAATTTACTTATAACTTTGGTATGGATCAAATATGCTGCAATTAGAGTAGCACTTGATATTACTACTATTAAAAGTGTTATTATTGTGGCAGAATGAAATTGGAAGTTTTATAAATTTTATCATGTAAACAACATAAAATTATTTGATATTAGTTTTTATAAAACCAGAGATAAATGATCACAGTACAGTCATTCAGTAACATTTAAGAAGACAATTGTTCATAGCTAAATGGAAAAGTTTTATAAGTAGATAGCATATCTTTAGGTAAAAGTGCCTTTGATGATAGTTTTTTATCACTCTTTCCTGGGTATTTGTTAATGTGGAAGTCAGAGAAAAACATATGGAAATTGATTCTCTCCATTTACCACATGGGATCCAGGGGATAAAATTCAAATTGTCCCATGTAGGGAAAAATGCCTTCACCTAATAAACCATCTCTCTGGTCCAAATTGAAAATTTTAACTGAGAAGTTGTATTTCAAGGTTTGTTTGTAACCACTTAACTTCTGAGTATGTAAGATTGTGGGTTTTCCACATTTGTTGGGGTGTCTCCTATAGGAATTCAACAGCAGTTATATGTAATAGAGTCTTAACTGCTTGACTTCACATAAAAACCAATATTTATTTTTTACCACTGTGATAGATTGTGTTATAGTATTTTATATATATATATATATGTATGTTTAAAAAAGAAACAATAATCTTTGTTCAATTAAAAGTTGAAAGAACATTTTTTTCCATGGATACTAGAATCTTTCTTATTATTAAAATATTAATATTACAATGCTCTAGTTTGAGCTTTCCTTGTTACAATAATGACGTGCATAAATACATAATTATTTGAAAACTTCAAGGCAAGAAAATGTCACGGCTCTTCTAAGTCATTACCTTTTGTATTAAAGCTCCCTGGAAGTAAAGTATTAAGTTATATTCAGTAATTTTCAAATATGTTTTGAAAGTTAGACAGTTCTTTTGAAAATAGAGAGGCATACAATGAAAGAAATAAGAAACTTTCTCAGGTCGAGTCAAGAGAATACTGTATAAGTTATAAGTTCATCCCCTTATTAATTCATTTAGCTACCAGTCTCTAAAGACATTTGAAGCAGTAGATGTAGATGAGGTAAAATGGAGAAAGATTAGAAAAAAATAAACTCTAGCAAAGAATCAAGAGACATCATGTAAGAAATAAATATAAAGGCAGGAACTGTATAAGAATTTAGTGGATAGAGACAAAGTGGTACAAGAACCAAGAACTTAGAACTTTTAAACAATACTGAGTGATAAGTAACACCAAATGCCCCAAAGAATTTCAGTGAGGTAAGTAGGGAAGTCTTGGATTTCCACTAAAGCCATCATGGGCCTATAGACTTGAGCTGTATAGCAATGGAAACAAAACAAAGAATAGAAAATATCAAGCAATGCAATGTCAATGATCAAGCGGGAAATAGAAGAATTTCAGTCTCATAATCTTTTGTGGAAACTATTTTTCACTAAGAAAGGTTTTGAATCTTGTCATCAGAAGCATTAGAATAAAGTAAAAGAGAATTTCAGATTAAAGGATCTGTTGAATGGACTCCTAAAACTGTAAACAGGGTTTATATATTCTATACATGCATACCTAAAAAAAAAAAAAAAAGCTCAGCATTTTGAAAGCAGCAGGCCTTTACCAGGGATGAAGGAGGTCTTTGGATTCAATATTCATGCAGGTTCAGAAAGGCAAAAAGGGTGTAATATTTAGAGTAAGCAGAGGAAAATATTTAGGCATAATTAATAACATAAAATGATAGAATATTATAAACTTAAAGCAAAATGTTGTACTGAAACGTATGTGACTTGTATCTTGAAATAGCTTATTATATATTTGTTTCACTTAAAAGACTTAGATCTTCATAGTTGTTATAACTTAGGCATACCAGATTGCCACCACATTGATCTTATTTTTTGCTACCTGGACCGGGGTCATTACCTGTAAAACTTTAAGGAACAATGCTATGACACTGTGATTGTTAATTTAATATAATGACTGGATGACTGGCAGATGGCATGTTCTTGCTGCATGAGGGAATGATGTGTTTTGGGGCAGAGAGAGTTGGATAGATAAAATTCCCTCATACTGCTCTGGAGAGTAATAGTTTACAACTTGCAAATTGTTCATTTCTGGTAAGAAGCTGTGGGGCAAGAAACTGTAAAGATGGTAGTTATTCCCAGAACGTCTTTCAAAAAATATTCAAGATAATGCCTTAGTTTTCAGATAATTTAGCAAGTGGATATTTAACTTGCCTTGGAGTTTTGTAATTGATTTTAGCATATTCAATTTTCTGGCAGAACACTTAATCTTTCTTAAGCTTATTGACTAAAGAATTTATAATGATTATCATCAGCAAAGTATGTTTTAGTATTTTAACTTTAGATTACTTGAGGAAATTATGATTTATATTTTAATGCAGAGTACTGTACTTGGTCCATAATGTACTGGCATGATAAATACGACTAAGTGAGAAGAAATCTCTAGAGTTACTCCCAAATGGAGTATGTCTGCTTGCTAATAGCACCCAAAGTTGTCAAATAAGTTATTTCACAAAAAATATTCTTTCTTCATTCATTGCTACTATTAATTAATGCAATTGAAATTTTTTGTAAAGCATATATTGGCGTTTGTTAACACCAATGTTTTATTATACATATACTAGTGAGCAATTCACCTCAGTTCTTTTAAGTGTGTTGGAAACAACATTAAAATGCTTAAAAAAATGCATCCTGCCTGATTTTTTGAGCAGTATTTCCTAGGAGAAAGGGGACATATGCTGGATATCATGGTCTGTCTGAGACTGTCTCTAGAACTTATAGATGGATCTTGATAAATATAGCACAGAAAAAATATTAGTTGGATTACTGGTGACTTAAATTCTTCAGTGTTTGGATCGGTACAGCTTAGGTAGTTAGAATGTTGTTGGTGAGGACAAATAATACAATTGTTGAATTCTAGACCTTATAAAAGGAAAATTGCAAAATCAAAAGAAAGTGTTTCTAGAGGCTTGCTTAAAAGTGAGTAATATTAAGATATGGTGTTGTTTGAGCAATGAAAATTAATTTATTATTTGTGAAATTATGTGACTTGTTTTTAGGTAAAATTCATGATTTCACATTATTTTATAAGATAATGAACCTGACATAGGGTTCTCCAGTGTGACCAGGATTTCTCTTCTCTTAGACATGCTAACAAATACTATTGTGGGAAATAAAAAAGACTTTACTTTTATTCCTAAGGAAGATTAAGAAAATAAAGAAAACACTAGTAAACAAAAATCATTAATGAGCCAGCTTCTTTTTTAAACATAGCAATCACAGTTCTTTTTTCCTCTTCTCCTTCCACTCATCCCCTAGCTTCCCTCCCCATCCTAACATCCATTCCTCAAAGAACATAAGGGGAGTCAATGAAGTCTGGAGTATGAGTTTGAGGCAGGTCCAAGCTCTGTCCCCAAGTATCAAGACTGAGCAAGGTATCTCTCTATAAGGAATGGGTTCCAGAAAACCAATTCATGCACTAGGGATAAATCCTGGTCCCACTGCTAGAGCACCTACAAACTGATGAACCAGCTTCTTAAAATGGAGTCCATCTTTGAGTAACCAGTGTTTTTCATATATTTATTTTCTATAGGTACTCATTGAATGCTTACTCTGCAGCCGGCACATTAGTGTAGAAAATTTCTATTTGAGTGAGAAAAGCAAAGGAAAAAAGGGTAATATTTATAGCAATGATTGTTATGCAAAAATAAGCATAGTAAACAGCAGGGTGGTGATGGTGGTGGTGCAGGGCATGCTATAGAAATCGGTCTGCTACTCCTGAGAGTGGGATTTGTGTCCTGAATAGTGATTACAGCTTACTGCAAGGAAAATGAGCAGCACCATGGAATGCTAAAGCCCAAGACTCTGATCAGGGAGAGGAAAAATGTGGAATCCTTTGTAGTCTAGTGCCCTGAGCTAGAGACTCAGTGAAATTGGAGAAAGTGTATCTCCATTGTGGTCTGGCAATGAAGATCATAGCTGAGAATTTGCATTATTTACTAGGCTTGAAAGAAACTACTGGCCTATTTGAGATAGGAAAAAAAAACGTCAAATTCGGATTAGATTTTGCAGGCTCCCTTGGAGACTGTGGTGAAGGACTCCATGTAGGAAAGGTAGTGGAAATACACAGGCCTGGGAGAGGAGATGCTGGCATAGACCAAAAGATGAGAAATGATCACATATAGCATCTTTGGAGGCACAGCTTTTAAGATCTTTCTGAGATATTTGATACAGAGTCAGAGACATAAAGAACAAACAGGGACCTTGACTCTAGGTCTGAGTAACTAGGTCAGTGATGAAAAGATGAGAAAATTCAGGCTTATTCCAAATGAGAAAGGAAAGATGATTCCATTAATAGAATAAGAGCCCCTAAATATTAGGGTGTTTTTTCTTTTTATAAAGATAAGGTTGTTTTTATAAAGTTAATTTACTTTGATAAAACACTAGCCTTTCAACACTTAATTACATGTATTTTTTCATTGGAGTAATTGGTGGCAAACAAGTATATTTGGATTGGAAGCTTCCTTTTTGCACGGATATTGAGAGCATAAGTGAGAAAGACAAAAATAGTTCATGAGATAGATTTATATCTCTTAACATCAGAAAAAAATGCAAAGCCATTTGAATATGTTCTTAACAAGCTGTTCTAGGCTAAATTAGATAGTATTTTCAGTAAATACAAATGAGTTTTCTTATACTTTAGGGGAGAAGAAAACAACTATTTTCCTTCAAGTAGAAAACTAAACTAGCAAGGAGGGAGCCTTGCTTGCTCTTAAGAATAAAGCTAGCTATTGTCATGCTATGTTATATGAGAGAAAAGAGCCTTCACAGAATACCTAACTGGAGGAAATGATGAAGTACATGCTAGAGTCAGGCACAGACCAATGTGTTTTTGGCAGTAAATAAGTGTTATGAATACATGGATGCTAACAAGAGAATGGACTTTTAAAATAATTCTGTATGGCAGTCTGATAAAGAAACAGCAAACATTATTTTATTGCCACAGAAATCTATTCTTGTAATGACTGTTACATAATAGGAGGATGGGGAATAATTATGAGAATCTAAAAATACAAGTAAATTCCTTAGTGTGAAGCAGCTTCATGGCATAAGGGCTGAGATAGTTGTTGAAATAATCTAATGTCATACAGGGACAAGTGGCTATTTTGTAAATTCCAGAGCACTTTGTTGTGATATGCTTTGAACTGTTATGTCAGTAGATTGAAGTGTAAGTTGCAGCTGATAGATGAACTACACATTCTTTTGTAATATTTTCCAGGTTAGTGTCTACTTTTTTCTGTTTTATCAGTTTTAGATATATGACCATCTTTTTTCTCCAGGATATAGTAAAATAATATGGGAGTGGGGTTGTAGTTCAGTAGTATAGCCTTTGCCTTGTATGCATTAAGCCCTAGGTTTTAACCTTTAGGGATAAATGAAACCACTTAACTGTTCACAAGCAGATAGATTTGTTTTGGTTTTGCTTTTGCTGATGATAGGGTCTACCCAATGATCCTCCTGCCAATGATTTACCTGTCCTAGCTTCTTAAGTGCTGACATTACCATTTTGTGCCCTGAGCCCTGTTTATCTCATGAGCTCTATTCTACTGTAGCTTATTTGTTTTTAAGTTGTTATGAGTGCAAGTAATGTACCAAGTGCTCAACTTAAAAATGGCAAGCAGATCTGGTGAGATGGTGCAGATGGGAAAAGCATTTGTTCACAGACCTGGGGCCTTAAGATCAATACCCCACACAGTGAAAGGGAGCAACCAACCCATGAAAGTTTTCCTCTGATCTATAAACTTATGCCATGTCCTTACCCATCTCCAACAAACAAGCAAACAGACAAATAAATGACAAGGAGCAGAACTGCAGGATTTGGGACAGTTAGCTACTGGAAAGGCAAGGTTTGTTCACCTTCTCTAGGATAGATGTAGGCACTTGAACTTGTTTTGATCATCATTACTTAGCTGTACACAGATTTAGAAGGCAAACAGTGACTTTATATTATAGAGAGTGACTATGTTTTATGGGAGTAACTAATTCATTTATTTTTCTATAAACTGTTCTCCTCATCAGGAACTATTACCATGAATTGATATTTCAAATTTCCTATATGCCAATTGACTAGGTTGGAGGGAAGTAGAATTCATATGTGAATTCACAGGGGCTCTTAATCAGACAGAGGCCATCTCGTATCTAGCACAATAATGCTATTCGGATTGAATTAATACTCAATAACATTTCTTATTCATCAAATTGTGGGTATGATTCATTTCTACAAATTTCATATTTGTTTTCCTATCTTTTTATTAACTGTAAATCAATAATAAAATTGACTGACTTAATTCAGAAGGAAGTACAGCATATAAGTTTAATTTAATTTCCTTCTGTAAAAGATTTTGACAAGTTCAAGCTTCTTTGTATTCAGCCAAATGTACAATAATGTTTGATTAACTCACACATTTTATGCAAGTAAGAAAAAATTTTTAGCTGCATTTTACCCTATGATATTATATATATTTATAGCCAGGACTTAATAAGCAAACAAAATCTACTGATAAAAATTTGCTTCCATATCACTTTTTCAAAGTAATCATACATTTTCTCAAATATGAAAAATCAAATAAATCCATCTGAGCAACCTCTTGAGTCAGGTTAGGGCGATGAGAAACTCAGTTTGATCTTACCTGGCCACCAGCGCTGTATAATGACACTACCTGGGTGAGGTAAGTCTCTTCTCTGAACATATAAACCAGACTGGCTGGTCTCTGTACGCTTTAGAAAGAGCTGATGTACTGGAGAATTCTGCTTAAAAACATGAACATTTTGATTTTCATTTGAGGACCTCAAGTAGAGAACATGCCAACCTTAATAATTACTGCCACTTTAGGAATGCTGCCAAGCTTCAGAAGATACCAAGAAGGCAGGGCAGCTAAGAGACACTATACCAAAGTAAATCTTCAAGGCAGTGTTTACTTCAGAATGGAGAGGAGCATGAAAATGGATTGTCAGAGCATTGTGACCCTATTTTCCGGTAGTGGAAAAAGGGAACCTAAGGAAAGAGAGCCTGAGGTTACATAGAGGAAATGTGGGGCTCTATAAGCAAATTTAGGAAATCCAATTCATGATTATAGCTCTAAGGAATATCTGATTCCTCACAAAAGGCTTAACTAACCAATTGAAGGATGTGATGGTATTAGACTAGAAAGCTGTGAGCCAGTCTATCTTTGAGGGTTGCTAAGGCAACTCAGAAGGATTGAATTGGGTACTGTGGGGTAGATTTTAAATCAGACCTGGAGGAGGTAGAGAAGGGGGAGGAAAGGAAAGAACAAACAGCTGGTATTAAACAGTACCTAAAGGCAAAAGCCCAGGGCTCAGCTTGTGAACAAAGCTGACTGGGTCCACCGTTCATGTGGAGCCTTTGGCATTCATCCAGAAGGAAATTTTAGCAAATTACTGATTAGTCTTGCATATATTCTAGATGAAATATTGTGTGAAAGTAACTCAGCACATTGAATGTGGAAAGACAGTTGAACTCTATATTATGGTTGTTATTCTCAATGGTACAGGACTCCACTAATTTCAACTATTTTTTCTTGAGTTCTTATAAGAACACTTGACTTTAAGGAGTAGAAAAGAATCTCCGTTGAGAAACTAGCTTGTGTTGAAACCACACAGGCAATAAAACAATAATTTAATAAGTGTGTTGTTGTCTATCTAGCCCTGCAAAAGTTAAAATCAACTGTTTCAATTGGTTAGTATAAATCTCTAGCTTTTAACAGCTTTTTAAAAAAATTTTCATTGTCAAACTACAAAAAAAATAGTCTCAGTGTGGATGTCTTCATGTACACTGTGAATATGCTTTATTATCATTTGTTAATAAAGAAGCTGGTTTGGCCTATAGCAAGGCAGCTTAGAGGTAGGCAGGAAATCCAAGCAAAGATCCAGACAAAAAAAAAGAGCAAAATCAAAAAGACACTGCAAACTTTTGTCCAGAAAGCAAGATGTAATGTAACACAGATAAAGCCACAGACCCATGTGGCAATGCATAGAATAATAAAAATGGGTTAAGTTGTAGTAGCTAGTTGGTAATGAGCCTGAGCCATAGGCCAAACAGTTTGTGATTAATATTAGCCTCTGAGTAACTATTTTATAACTGGCTGTGGGACTGTGGGTGGGAAGGATTCCTTTGGATCATAGACTGAACAGCCCAGAAAAATTTCTAGTTACAAGGTTGTACTCAATTTTCCTTCTTTTTCCTCAGTTTCCCCAGGCTCCATGTACCTTTTCTATGGCACTTTGTATGCAGAATGTTTTTCTAAGGTTTTAGCCCAGATCAACTGACAATAAAGCTTACTTGTTTATAAAATACTAAATTGGGATTTTTTAAAAAATATTTTCCTGAGGATTATTTACAAAAAGTTTCTCTTGGTGTGTGAAAAATTTTAAATTACTTGTATTGTAAAATAACTTGCGTATGAAGTATACCTCAGCAAGAACTCAGTAGTGAAGGCTTCGCTCCCAGTGAGTAAATCTGATTAAGAGGCTACTGGGTCATGAGGTCTCTGACCTAATCCACTGATTAGTGCTCTGGTCGAGCAACAATTTGACAGCATTATTGAAGGCTGATGGGAATATCCAAAGTGGGACCTAGCTTGAAGTAGCTGGTTCCTAGGGCATGTCCACTGGACTAAATTTTGTTCAGGGTTTATTTCTTTCTCTCTCTTTCTCTGCTTCCTAGCCACCAGGAGTTGGACAGTTTTGTTCTGTTTTGCAATCTACCATGATATCTGCCTCATCACAGGATCATGATGGAGAGAAGCCAATTATAGACTGAAGTTCCTGACATTATGAGCTAAACCACAGTAAAGGCATGGTCTGAAGTTGTTTTCTCAGTTTTCTTGGTGGAAAAAGCAGAAATCTGACTAACATCTGATCTCCATGAGATGAAACTGTATCCAACACTGCTTAGGTGACCAAGAACCAGAGACTAGATGGCCCAGAGACTTAGGGCAAAGCCAAATACCACTAGTCTTTTAATATTAATTAATTAATATTTATCTCAAATATTACATTCAAACTATAGTTTCTCCTCCTTCTTTTCCTCTTAGTCCCTTTCTCCTACCTTCTCTCTATCCAAGGTTCACTTCTCCTCACTTCCTTTTCAGAAAGGAGCAGATCCCCTAGGGATATCAACCAAGTGTGGCATATCAAGTTATAATAAGACTAGGCACAACCCCTCATATCAAGGCTAGATGAAGCAATTCAGTGGGAGAGAAAGGGTCCCCAAAGCAGGCAAAAGAGTCAGAGATAGCCCCTAATCACACTGTTAGGATTCTCCTAAAGCCCTCAAGTTATACAACCATAAAGTATATGCAGAGGACCTAGATCAGACCCATAAAGACTCCCTGATTGTCCTGGCTCCTACAAACCTTCCTCGCTTCTTCCTCAGGATTCCTTGAGCTCTGCCTAATGTTTGATTCTGGGTCTCTGCATCTGCTCCTGTGAGTTGCTGCATGAAAACTCTCTGATGACACTGCTGCTAGGCTCCTCTCTGTAAGTGTAGAAGAATACCACTAAGAATCATTTTGCTAACTCTTTTTCTACTCATAGCACACACACAATTATACCAGTAGATATGTCTTGCCTGGCATAGCATATAGGGTACATAATTGCAGAGGAGCCTCAGTGAAAATTCTCCTTTAATTAATTCCTCCAGTCACTGCACACTCATCCAGCAAGGAGTGGATGTCAATCTCACTTTGAGACTTATTTCAAAGCCTGTGATGTGTTCAACAGTGGGGATTTCACATCTGATTCTTCCATGCAACCAGAAGCAGTTCCAATAACCCCTATGCTTGTGAGATCTCAAGGACATTTGTAACATATCCACAGGAAAATAGATTACTTTTGACACCCTCAGTCAACCTGCAAAATCTATTCTATTTCCCCTTCCCAGGGAGATCTATGTGTCCCTGCTTAAAATGACACCATGAAATTTTCAGGCAAATGGATGGAACTAGAAAAAAAATTATCCTGAGGGAGGTAACCCAGATCCAGAAAGACAAACACAATATACATACTTGTAAGTGGATATTGGCTGTAAAGTAAAAGATAATCATGCTATCACAGACCCAGAAAGAATACTGCTCTTAAAAAATAGTGGTAAAATGACTGTTAATGATATCTGTCATTGTCATTCTATCATTTTCTAAAAACCACTAATAAAGTAGTACCTTTAAATACCTTCAAATAAAGAGTCATTATTTACTACGATTTTTGTAGAGATATAGACAATAGAAACACTAATGGTAACTGACTTTGAACAAGATTCTAGATGAAAGAATAGTAAATCAAGATGTTCTGTGTAGTAGTATGTCTAGCTTCTTGATTATTGTATAACTAAACAATATATGCCTGTTGTGTGGCTTCCAGGGGGAGATATGGATAAATGTATGTTCATCTTAGATAAGGCAGCGAAAAGAGGATCAAAGAAATGATTCTACTCAAGACTTCCTTGGTGACCCAATAAGGTCATTGGTATTACTAGCAGGAGATGGATAGAGTTTAATTACAGGAGCATAGAAATGATTCTAATCAAGATTTCCTTGGTGACCCAATAAGCTCATTGGTATTACTAGCAGGAGATGGATAGAGGGCTAAATTCAGGAGCATAGCAATTCAGATGTAGTTGCCCCCTTGCTAAGGCCACCCACCACCATCTGGTTCACAAAAGCTGCATTCCTGGAGTTCCTCACACAACTTGTGGTGTATTCCAGCAGCGAAGCCCTTCTCATAATTTGCTAATTGATTCTATTAACTCAGGGAGGGACCCTGAGAATCTTGTAACTTTCCAAGCTCTTCACATTTTATGAGCTTTCTTATCTTTCCTTCTTTTAAGAAGAAAATAGCTACACAATGTGACATCCCTTCCTTTGGTGCTCCCATTCTGTTGCTACAATCTCTTCACCTCCTCTTATGGGATCTTTCCTGACCTTTGGAGTTGACAATGTACATGTCTGATCATTTTCTTCTGCTTGTGGTTGGACAGTAGTCCATTATGTCATAACAGCAGTCATTTAATCTTAGGAGTCTGACTGATTATTGTTATTAATATCTCAGTAACAATTGCCAATACAAAGAAGAAGTTTCAAGCTATGAGGTAGACAGCTTGGGCAATCTGAAGAAATGAACACAAGTGTTTAGAAAGCAATTTGACACACAATCACATTTGTTTAACAAAACCTTAGCAGTGGCTTCCCCACTGAGAACTGTGACTTCTTAGCCACAGGTCTTGTTTTACAGTACCAATCCTATAAAATAGGCCTTAAATCCATCCAGAAGACAACGGTTTGTACCTGTAGCACACACACAATTGTACAGGTGAGTATGTCCTGCCTAGCATAATATGCAGTGTAGGAGTTGCAATTGAGTCGGATCCTCAGTGACAATTCTCTGCTAATAGACTTTAGAATGCCTCCAGCAATTGCAAAGCCGTCTTGCAGAATAGATGCTCATCCCACTTTCAGTCTGATTTCAAAGCCTGTGATGTGTTCAAAAGTAGGGACTGTCCATCTAATTCTTCCATGCAGCCAGAAGCAGTTCCAATAACTCCTGTGCTTGTGAGATCTCATGAGCATCTGTAACATACAATTCACAGGAAAGTAGACCACTTCTGTCACTGGGATTTTTACCCCACAATCTTCTTGCTCCTTAGTGACCTGGGTCTGTTCATATTGGGTGAATTTAGTTAACCTCTTTAGTTACTAAATCTAGTGTTCTTGGAGATGCTTTACTAGTCTACCAGAATATCAAGTGTTAACATTTTATATACAAAAAGCTTTTTACTGCAAGCATATTTACTTTTATGGATACAAAAATTGAGGAAATGTATTAAAGGCCTCAAGAGGAAACCTAGGATTGGGAGTAAATGACAAAGATCTGAGATGAGGATGTCACAGTCCCCAGTAGGAGGTCAATTCTATGGTTCCTTTAAAGGAATATGGTCTCTGAAGACTCAACACTATTCACCCCAAGTGAATATTAATTTGTCTTTACCCTAAATATCAATATAGATAAAAGGGTACTAAAAAATGGTAGCAAAGTCTAATGCAGCATGAAAACATTTCACCATTTGTGTTATTTTGCAAGAGAGTAAGGATGGATACAATGGCATAGATGGGTAGTACTGTTCTAATTTTGCAGCTGTTATCTATGGTCAATTTATATTACCAATCAAGACTCTTCATCCTAGGGGATGACTGCTGCCATAGGACTTCACATCCCTCTACTTTTGATGAGCTTGGCTGAGATGCCTTGGTTTTCATCCAGGGAGAAGCAGGACTATTCTGTAGCTTGCCATGTCTGATACTGGAGCCACCTCTTCCATTCCAATAGACTCTGGACAAATACCATGGGCCTTTCTTTTCCATGAAATACATGTATCTGCTGAAAGGGTTTCACCCTCCCTCCCAGAATGCAATTCTACAAGGGTGAGCTGTACATAGCATAGATGGGAGGATAACTGTCCATTCTTAGGACAAGCTTACTTTTTTCTTCTGCATTACTTGATTATTTATCTTTCTGAAAGCCTTCTAGAGTTAAGTAACACAGCAATGGCTTTTTACTGTTTCCTTTAAGAACTCCAGCTTGACATAAACCTTGCCATATATGCTCTCAAGGGACCCAAAATTCCCTTTTTTTACTTTGACTTTTCTTTTTTAAATTTTCTGTTGATATCTATAGTATTTTATCATTTAATTTGTCATCTGTTTGAAATCATTCCTATCTGCTAGAGTCTTTCTAATCAAATAACCCCTGTGCCCCAACATGTGGCTCTAGAAAGCTACTAACATCCCATACTGATCCTGTGGTCTCTATTGAATGCTTTTTGTACAATTCTCCTAGGAATATGGCCTTCTCCACTCCCAAGAGCCAGGAATCAAACATGCTTTCTCTTGGCATTAGTTTCCTTAGCAATGTATGTGCTTCTTCTGTTTTCTTCTAGTTCCTGGCATTCAATAGGCCCTGAGCTAGAGAAAGCCAAATGTCCCTAAGTCTCTCATATGGGCTAGTCCATTAGAGATTGATTTTCCTTGTCTGTCCTCAGGTTGTGTAGTCTTTGTATCAGAGATGAGTGTTATATTACTTAGTTATTTTGCCTTGGTGGATCTTAAACAGATACCCATTTCTCCAATTCTCTAAAACCCCCTTAACCAGGCTGTGATTCCTTGTTTATGTCTTTCTCAGTTCAAGGAGTTCAGATCCAGAGCATTACTGATTAGTATAGCTTCTTATTGGGGCACAATAATATCTTTATGCATACTGAACTATCACTATTCTTCTACAATTAAAGGTGAGAGGTGAGGGCCACATCCTTCTCTTGTTCTTTTGTTCAATTATTTCCATGGCTTCCAAAGCTTTGTATCTACAGAAGTGCTCTTTAGCATTGATCTGAATTCTAATCTCTTTCTTTTGCACTCAGCAAGATATAAGAAATGCTAAACCATAGCCTCCATTGCATCATTCTGTTTTCTTATTTTTTACTTTATTTTATTTTATTTTACTTTCTCTGACAAATCAGAGGATATTAACCTGTGTTAATATCCATCCATGTGTCTTCTTCTGGTTAGATTTTTTTCTTATACATTCACTCCTTTATGGTTTCAGGTCTTGCACCTTATCTCTCCCAGCAAAGGCAACATATATGAGCTACCCAAAGCTTGCTTATTCACTCATTCCATATGCACTATTTTTAGTAATTACAATATAATCTTTAATGTGTCAGTAATTTGGGATTATTCCCATACTTGTGAGGCCTATCCTAGTGATCAAACAGTGATGTCACCTTATAGTATGGACAGAAGGATTACCACTCTTTGTTGCCTGCCACCTTGCCAGCAAGGAACACGCAACACCGGATCCTTCTCTTTGCAGTTTCTTCGGGCCTTTTAAATATCTTCTTGTCTTTCACTCACTCATTCTCACTCTCAGACATATGACGAACGACCACTCTCTCACGAACGACCCCGGGAGGGGGGGGAAGTCCACTGGTGGCTAAATACCCTCTGGGGCTCCAATCCCGGTAAGCCACGTGGACATCGCCCATAAGTCCTGAGGCGTGGAAGCAAGACACCATTCTTGCCTACAGCCAATAAGGAGTTGTTTACTCCCGAGAGCACTCACCATCCCATCAGGAAGGTGGAAGGCGGAAACCAGCGCCACCTTTAGGGCGTGGTACAACGCAGCTCCCTACAACTCTTAGGTTCTTCCTGCAGACACTCCACTTTAGGCTGTAAGAGCATGATAAGGGGTTACTTAGAGGAACATGGGTAACTCATATGCAAATGCATTACCAAAAAGTTCATCACAGGTATCATCTCCTAAAAGTTACAGCCCTCACTTTCCCAGGGATGGAAGTTAGTCCTTATTGCTAAAGACATTATTAACTTCAAGAAAAGGTTCAAAAAAATCTCTGAGTTGGAACTGATATGAATATCCTCTCCCTGAGGACTAGCTTTCATATCAAGACACTACACTAGCTTTCCAAGGAGGGAGGCAAACAACAGTCAAGCCCAGAAACAAAATACATGAAACACATCAACAACCAGCATGGCCATTGTATTCTACTGGTATACAGCAACACACATACCTTAGCAGTAACCATCTGCCTTCTATGAATTTAAGATCTGCTCAACAAGAAGGATACTATTTCTGGTACTGGAAACCTGGCTATCTATTCGGTGATAGTGAAATCATGGTTACTGCAGGAGCATCTACAACCACTAATTTGCTAAACCAGTAAATCTGTAACAACAATCTAGGAACATTTGTCCTTAGACTCACAGATAAGTGTAGTCTTCACCCCTCAACAAGGAAACTTTTTTTTGTAACAGATGGAGACCACTACAGAAAAATCACATACATAGTGGTGGATCCCAGTGCCAGGGGACATATTTGTAAAACACCCCAACACCTGAAGCTCAGGAAACATAACAGAAGGGACAGGAAGAGTGAAACTTTGCTGTGAGATTGTGTCACCTAGTAATATGAACTCAACAAGTTATACATTTGGAATAAGTATATATATTCCTAAATATAAAATGTAAAATATATATTTATGCATGCATAAATTATATGTAAATAAATACATATTTAGAGAATATAAAGGTTAAATCATGCATGTATGTATATAGATAGAAAAAATTGAGCTAATACCATCTGACCCTTCTTGTATTATGTTCTTCAAATCTAACCACTCAATAACTGATGTGTGCACTTTAAAACCTCTGCAGTAAGATCCTATTTTCATATACTTTAATATTTTAGTAAGGCAACATTATACTGTTTTACTTTTATAAGGAAAACTTACAAAACAGTACTGTAGGTTTTTCTATTAATTGTATTTCAGCTTGCTCACTATTCATGTATTCTGAGAGAATAGTTAAGCATTTTATAGCAAGAGTTTATCACTTCTATGACAGAAGTTTTCATGTCACTCAAGGTTATCACCTTTTCCTATGGCTTTTGTAACTAAAATAGAAGTAACTACCACTGCACATATCTTTCTACAATGTGTGAATTTTTGATAGGGTTTAGAATAGTAGAAAAAATTAAACTTCTTCAACTTTAAAATAAAGTTTAAAACAAACTTTAAAATAAAATAAAATTTATTTTTCAATCACTTCTTGCATCCAGGCTTAATTTCTAGTTCTTTATAGTAGTAATTGTGAACCCATTATCATCTATATCTAATAAATTCACAAGGTTTCCTGTCTTCTGATGTCATGCTTTGCTTTTAAATATTTCACAGCTCAAAAATTCTGGATTTAGAATTCATATTGGCTAGCAATATTTTCATTAATAAATTATCTGACAACTATCCTTTTAATATGATATTTTATTAATCATTTGATAATTTGATACTACATTTACATGGCATTTTTTAAATCGCTAACTACTCTTAGATTTATCCCACACCCCCATCCTCATTGCACCCTCTAATTTTGTGTTCTCTTTCTCTCTCTCTTTCTCTAATAACCCACTAACTATAAAGTGGTCAACTTATTAGGGGATACATTTTTTAAAAACCCACCACCCCTAACAAAAACCCCCAAAATCTTAACTCTCCATCTCCCAGAAGCCATCAATTATCAATTGTTTTTCAGAGCTGGAGGCTTGTGAGCTATTCCTTCCCCATGTTAGAATGTTAACCACCTCAACTCCTTTCCAATATCTGACTCTTACAGTCTTTCTGACCTCTCTGCCATCACTAAGGTCCCTGAGTCTTGTCAATGAGATGAAATAGCTATTCCACTTGTGGCTAAGCATTTCATGGACACACAGTCTCCATGTTTGGAGTTTCTGCATTAACCACTGTCCACCACATACACACACACACACACACACACACACACACACACACACACACGCCATACAACTTTTATCAAGCCCAAGAGCTGAACTGCTGAACTAACCTATGGATATATATAGAGATTTGAACTAAGAAGGTAGCTTGATATTATGTTCCTTTAGCAGAGCAACAATATAGTATGCTCACAACTGAGGAATGTGAACTCACCAACCATTTTATCTTGGCCATATTTACAGTATAAAACATGCATTTTCTTCTGTGGAATGGGTCTTAAATCTAACTAGAAAACAGTTAGATTTAACATTCATGGCAACACTGCACTCTCGGGCATGTGTTGTAGGTCATTATTGTGATTCACAGGACTCTCAGCTTAATAAGATTGTTGATGTTTTCTTGCTAATAGCTTACCCAGCACCTTCTTGTACTATGAAAGCTAGTCAGCAGGGAGAAAACTTCCTGGTCATAACAACTTGATTTCTCTATGTCCTGTGACCAAAGTGCATGATTTCTTTAGCAACTCCTGGCCCTAGGTGTCTATTTGGAAATCTATGGATGCCAGAAGGAACATTATCCCCTCTATAAGAAATTCCAAATAAACTTTTATATGAAAATGCAAACATATATATGTAGAAAGCCTATAAAATTATGTATCCCTTTCTAATTTCCTGAATATAATTGGTACTTTTATTAAACACTCAAGTCTAAAAATTCAATGTTAAAATCATCCATGAATGGGAGCATGTAACAATTGTCTTTCTGGGTCTGGATTACCTCACTTGTAATTTTATTTTTCTTTATAGCTAAATAATATTCCACTGGGTATGGGTACCACTTTTTGATTATCTACTCTTTAGTTGATAGACTTCTGGGCTATATGTACCAACTATTATGAATAGAGCAGATATGAACATGGGTGAGAGATGAGCATTAATCACTGTAGTGGGAAATAGTGTTCTTTGACTATAGTATAGTTGGGTCATATTGAAGACTTAAATTTTTTTTGAAATTGCACATACACATTGGTTTTTACAGTGGTTATACCAATTTGCATTTCATACACATTGCTTGGAGGTTCCTGGCTCCCCACATTTTGGTCAGCATTTGCAATCTTTTGTTTTTTAATCTTAGCCATTCTGATGGAGAGGATGAATAAGGATGGTAACAACTTTTTAAAACACTTCTTTTTCCTGAGAACTCTATCACTAACTCTTTGAGATGCTTACTTTTCTAGTGTTTAGCTGTTTTTTTTTTTTTTTTTGAGTTCTTTATACATTCTAGACACTAACTACTAATCCTCTGTCAGATGTGAAGCTGGCAAAGGCAATTTTCCAATTATGTAGGCTACCTTTTTGTTAAGTGCCAGAACTGTTCCTGGGAAGATGAACCAGATAGGAAATTCATGACTGACCATACCACCAAAATCTAATGTAGTGAACCAATGAGTTTTATTTGGATTCCTTAAAGGAATATGGCTAAAATGTTACTTATAAGAGCAGAAATGATTCAGGGGCAGCAGAAATGATTCAAAGGCAGCCTTGCCACTAAAGCCCACTTTAGCATGTGTGATGGCTCATGTTGGTAACCTGGAGTCCACTGTGCAACCTGCAGGCAGCTCAACAGTTTGGATAGTGTCCTGTCCCTGTTCCCCAGTTAGTCTGAGCCTCTTCCAGGCAGATGGGCTGATTTCTGCTGCTTTAAGGCAGCTTGTCTATTCTCAGCCTTCTTTGTAGCTCTGGTTTCTTCTCTCTGAGTGTCCAAATATTTGCCAACATCCATCTTTGTACAGCCAATGCAGTGTGAGCATTACAGAGATGTTTGAGTGAATTTAGCTGTGGAAAAAGAAAGACATCTAGGAATGCAGTGCTCCAACTGTTGTTCTAAATTCAAAAACTGAAAGGGAAATACTGTAGCCCATTACAGACCCTTTATGATTTTCTAAATCCTTTATTGAAAACCTTGTGTACTCAAATTAGGATGCTTTGATTTCAAAACTAAACAGATGTACAATGATCCAAAAAAAAAATCAACTGAAAAACTTTTTTTTTTAGAAAGTCTTTAGTCTGTCTTCCTATTTTTGCTGTAGATGTAGAACTCATAGCAAACCAGAACTGGTCAAGCCTCATAAAATCTGACTCCCTGAAGCTCCCTCTCCCTGCTGAACTAACTTGTAGGCAGCTCCACTGGAAAGTCTTCTCTTCTCTGGCATTATTTACTGCTTATAAAGCATTGAAAAATGGCCCCGTGAATCTTGGAATTCTCTGATCCTTTAAGTTTTCCTGTCTTCCCAAGTCATAGGAATCTTTAGAGTGGAATTAATTAATTAATTAATTAATTAACTTTATGTATATGCAAGCTTTGTTTTCATTTAGGAATGTGCATCTCATGCATGCCTGGTACATGTAGCATCAGGACAGGGTGTCAAATCCCTTGGATCTGGAGTTCAATGAATGGTTGGTTCTAAGCCATCATTTCAATGCTGAGAACCAAATCAAGATCTTCTGCAATAATAAAGAATGCTTTCCACCACTAAGCCATCTCTTAAGCTCCTAAGAAGGAATGTTTGATTTGGGAATAAACAGCTTTACAACACCATGTCATGAGTAGGCCTAAGAAGATGACCATGCAACAAAGAGCTCATGTCTTTAGATGAATCTTAGGGCATATGAAGGTCTGGATATGTACTTTGCACCCATGTTACAGATTTTGATGTAAAAGTACCCAGAGAAGGAGTATCTGAGTTCCTGTTTCACAAGAAAAAAAAAAATGAGATAAAAATATTTGTGAATCAAGTCACTACATTCTTGGGTAATTTATTAATAAAAGAATTAACAACTAACATAAAAGAATTATCTTTTGAGCTATTTACAAAGTCTCCATCTGCCTGCAAAACTTCTGGAAGACATTGATAGCAATTTGATGACAAGGTCTGTTTGAAACCTGTCTTCAGTAAGGCCAAATTACTTAATACACAGGTACAAGTTACTTAGAGTTGTTAACATAGTGCTTTTACTCTGAATTACTTAAAATTAAGAAATAGAAACATGTCTATTGACTTTTTACTTTTAGGCAGGTAGGTGAGTGTCAGCTTCTGTCCAAATTGAGCCACCCAGCTATTTGGACTTTTGTCATCTTTAAGGGACTGTACCTGCACATTAAAATGTAGTTTCCTATAGAGCACTGTGGACCTCTACAGAGAGCTCATCGGAGAGCCTGAGTTTGACAGCAGCTCTGCCCTTCATAAATTTGTCTTCACATTACTTTTGTCTTATATAATGAAAAGGGACTAACACATAAAATTAAATGAGATGTAAAAATAACAGTCTACATGGGTGATGAAATCCATGACCAGAAGAGAATATTACTTAATTTCACATTTTGGTTTCCATGGAATTTTCACAAGGAAGTTTATCTTGTCTGTCTTCAACATTGTTTAGTTCTCTTAAGCATGATTGGGTGTTCTGCCAGAGACACTGGATGCATCAGTGCATAATGAAGATACACACAGTCAAGACAAAAAGACAGCACAGTTACATGTACACAATGTGTGAGAGCACTGTGTCAGATGAGGAAGCAATAGCCTAGTGTGGCTGTTGAGTGTTTAAAATGATGCCAATCCTGATAGGAAGGAGCTGCAATTTCAAACCATTTGTTAGTTATTAGACAGCATTAAAAAAAGAATGCAAAATTTCTTTTTAAATAGTTTTTGTAATGTTTACGTTTGAAAATGTGGTTTTTCAGTGCATTGTATCAAATAAAATATATTGCTAAGACTAACTTTGTTATAACTTTAAACGTGTGGACTTTTATACTTTACTATATGACTCACTTTATTACTTTGGAAAACATTCCTCTGACTCTAAAGTTGCATGTCTCCCTCTTTTCCTTCACCTCCACCTGTAGCCGCTGTGTGCAATTTCACCTCTGCACTCTGTTTGGGCTAGAATTAACCCACTTTATAACTAGATAAAGTGAGGTTTTTGTTTTGTTTGTTCATTTTCTGTTTAAGCGGTGTCTTGACATCGTGTTCAGTGCCCCATTCAACTGAATGACTTCCGGTCAGTCTCCTTGTTACAGCTTTACAGTTTGTAGCGAGCTGCTTCCCACCTGACTAGCCGAACCAGGATGATCTTTCAGCACAAGCTTCATTCAGTGGTTTCTGCTTTATTTTCTGTGCTTGTCACACACAGTCACAATCCTTAGTAGTTTTCTGAAAGTCATCTAACAAGAGCAGGTGTGTCTGGTGTTTTTGTGGTTTCATCTCTCCTGGGAGTTGCACCATAGCCAGGGGCTTTGTTCTTCGTCACACTGGGTGTCCTTTTCGTTCCTCATAGTCTGGGAATCTTGTTTGGGGGCCTCCTGGGTTTCCCCTTCTCATGTTGTACTGAATCATCTCATCTCTGCACCAACTCTAGCTAGAACTTCCTCTTTCTCGGCTTACATCATCATTTTGGTGCACCGCATTTTCCAAAGGCTTTGAAGAAAACAGACAAGGAAAGGAAAGGTTTTGTTTGTTTCTGGCTTTTGGTTTATTTTTAAGACTTGTTTTTGCTTCATGTGTATATATCTTTTGGTATGCATCCATGTACATACTCACAAATATTAGAACAGGATTTTGGATCTCCTCAAGCTCATGTAACAGGCAGTTATATATTAATTATCCCGTGGGTACCAAGAACTGAACTCGGATTCCCCTGGAAGAGCAGCAAAGCCCTTAGCCTCTGAGCCATCTCTATCACCCTGATGGGTAAACTTTTGAGACTGGTTCATCTGAAAATATCTTGACATTCTTGTTGGAACTTGCCTGGATAAAATTGTATTGAATTTCCTTTTTAAATTTAATTTGAAGCATTTATGTAGAAATTTTTATAGTAATGATTCTATTGAAATTTCCAGTCATAATTCCTTAGACTTTTTCTGATGTTTCCCTCTTTCTCTGGCAGTTCTGTTCTTCATTTTGTTGCCAGTGTTAGAAATCTCAATATGATGTACACTGGATTGGGTCCACTTTCAAATGAAGGCTATTCCTTCTGTTGAGACTGTGGTCAGTTAACATTCCATGCTGCTAATGCCCTTACCTCTTATGATGCTACCAGGACTCTTCTCTGAACACTGGCTAGGCTCTCCACCACCCCAGTTTTTATTTCTTGGTCCAGTTTACATAAGGAGTATCTAATTATGCCCTCAAATCAAGTTTGTAGTTTGTTAACTCTTCCTTCAGTTTGTCTCCCAATTAATTTATTTCAATCGTTATTTATTTATTTCTAAAGACCCTGCTTTTTTTAAAGTCCACTTAAAATATTTTAATGAACTGTTCCCTAACACATCATTTGAATTTTCCTTTTTTATATTCCCCACTTAGGTTTATATACCAGATATATTTTATATTCAGTATCTAATGATTACAGTGTTTGAACTCATGGCTATGACTACTGACTTCCATGTCCTTGACTATATGTGATGGACATCTCTAAAGCTTAGATTTGTAAATTCTCTGATGAAACCCTGAGGACTAGGCTGGGAGAGCATTTGCAAGGACATTATCTAATCAGCATAATGAGATATTGTTGAGGAGACATCTTGGGGTGACACAAACATGATTCCAGGGTAATATCCATGGTTTGTTCCTGTTAGGCCTCTTTTTTCCATGTTAGCTAAATCCTAAATTAGACAAAGCTTTTTGTTCATATCTTTTAAGAGGAAATATTGTGAGCCATTCTGTTTTTATATGCACAGTACTAGAGAAGTCATTGTGTCTTGTAGGGCAGGATCAGGTCCTCATGCCTGCATGGGTCTATGCTGCATGGGTTTCATGAATGCCTTTAGGAAATGTGACACAGTCAGTTTTCTGACCTTTTCTATTTCTCTTTTGTCCTGGATGAAGGACATGTGCCAAACTCTAGGATTTGAACTTAAATCCTCTCTTTAAAAAAAAAAATTAAAAATAGATTTGTCTCTCATGCATCACATCCTGACCATCAGTGTTGCCTGAGCGATTGTTGGGGGCAGGGGGATGAATACAGGACACCCATCCACAACCGAGCACTCTCGTTAATAGTGTTTCAACTTCTGCAGTTCTGCAATGAACAGGCTATTCCTAGAATCCATGGGAGTCTTTTATGAAAGGCTTTAACACAGCTGTGATTCACCAGAACATTGTTAGAGGCATCTAGTCTGTCCTGGATTTGTCTCATATCTTACACATGTTATGAAGATCAGCACACTCCATGATTACCACCAGTCCATTTCATAGTTCTTTAAAGCAGTGATATTTATTTGTCCTACATGGCTTCCATGCATTTGTCTTATCTCATTAGTGAAAGCTTGTGAAGACCCCACATACGTATGAGGGAATTTCACGGTCAGTTTTGAATTTGCCCTCTTGCCCCAGTTTCTCCATCATTGCACTCTGACCTTTGTGCAACATTGATTTTCAGTTTCTGCTTTGTTCTTTCTGTGTCAGAGAAAAACCTGTAACCATCACCCAGATGTCAAAAACTGACAAGTATAGTGAAACCGGGGATTCCCAGATTCAAAAGGAAGAAACTTCAAAAAATGAGAAGAAATCTTACCGAGAGAAACCTGTTCAAGGCTACTCTCTTTTGCTGCCAAGGTGACCAACAGAAAATTACAGGGAACTGAAAGCAAGTAAATGTGTGCATGAACAATTACCCAATTACCCAAATATCTACTTGTTCCTTATTTGTTGAGCCTCCCCCAGGAATATCAAAGCTTTAAGATAAAATGCACATAGTAGCATCTTATTGTATATATTATACCCTTTAAATTTTTAAAAAATATATTCTCATGCCTGTTTTTGAATAGCCACAGTACTTGAAGATACATTTCATGCCAAAAACCAGTTCAGGTATTGATTTTGCAGATCAAAGGACAGAGGTGTGCTACAGCTGGAAGCAAATACTTCTATAAGCATGTTGGGAAAGGAATGTCAGAACCCTACACTTTTTAAATGATTTCTAGGTATCAACAAAGAGATTCATATAGATTGTACAAATAATGTAGCCCTGAGATTTGTGTACCTCTTGAGAAGCATTTGAGTGGCATATGTTTAAAACTATTCATTCATATTTGAATACACCTATGCAATTTGTATTTCCTGGATGTCAGGTAACAAGAAGGTTAGAAGAATGGTGAAGCTTACTCTCGCATTATATAAAAATCATGGTTTCATCATGTATTTATACACCAATTTATGTCACGGAAGAATGTTAAGTGAGAAAATAGGATGTCCTCACTTTGCAGGTGATGGTATAAATGGTTGCAAGCATCTATGAAGAGTAATTTTAAAATCTATATCCAGAAGAATTAAACATATTCATAATTTTAGCATTTTTAATTTTTCAGAGACAAGAAGTCTAACTTATGTAGATTCTGTCACTGTGTTTACAATAATGGAAATCCAAAAAGTCTGCAAAGGTACAGATAGAAGAATTGATATGGCTTCATCTCACAGTAAAATATTTCACACCAGCATTCTATAAATGATGAATTATAAGCTCTGAGTTTTAAGCAATATAATGTTTTTCATTTGTTGGTATGAATTCATAAAATATTTTTAATCATTTTAAAGACACTTATAATTTTTTCAGTTTTTTATTTTTTATTCTTCCTTACCAGTTTCTTTTCAGACTATAACATTGACTATATTGTAGATTTAAGCTAACAAAAAAAGAACTAAATAATAGCTTTTTTATTTTTTCATGATTAATAAAAATAAAGCAGCTAAAAACATTTTTTTTTTACTATTTGGGTTTTTCTGAAGTTCTATTTTGAAATTCTTAAATTTATAAAATTTTACTTTAAAATTCATAAAAAAATATAGTAAATAAAAGTAATAATTTTTCATGCACTAGTATTCTATAATTCTATTTTTCATAGTATCAGAGAAAAGCTGGAATGACTGGCTGGAGAATCTGCAACATGCATATCTTGGGCAGAGTTGCCACTAACATCCAAGAGAGTTACTGACTTAGTGCTGATGTGGAACCAACTGTACTATTGGGCTTCCTTAATCATAGGACTTGGTCCCAAGTAATATTTCAAGTCTAGAAACAAAGCTTCCAGTACTGCTAAGATCTTGATCAGAGGCTCCCCAAAGCCACATCTGCTGTTTTATTTGTTTGCTTGTTTTTAAATCAAAACCTATTCTGCAAACAGTCCCAATTCAAAGGCAGAGGAATCAAGTAGTTTGCATAGATGAAGCAAGAAATTATTGGAGGTAAGTTTGGAAAATTATAGTAAGAATCATTTCAGTATTAAAGATTCAACAATGTGCATAAAGTAGATGAATTTAAAACTAGAAACACATCTTAGTGACTCCATGTTTAATTTTCATGTGCCCTACTGTCAACAAAAGAGATTCCTGTTACTTTTTTGTTGATCCTTTTTGTGTCTAGGAGAGGGACCTCCCTGGATTGGATAAGTTGCTATGGCTTCATAGGTGTAGCATATGTATCAGAGAAATATCTTTCAATATATTTATTGTTTTATTTTCAATTATGTGTATATGTGTGAGAGTGGGTATGTGCACCAATATGCAGGTGCCCGGGGAGACAAGAGATGTCCGAATCCCCTGGAATTGGAATTGCACATGGTTGTGAGCCACCCAACATGGGTGTATTGTCAAGAAAACTCTGTTCACATGCTCCCATCACACCAGTCTTCATTTTGCACTTCATGCAGTTGCTTAAACTATATAATATGTTAAAATAGGAGCAAATGTACATCCATTCTGAATTTGTTATCCCCTCAGATGACAGACAGGACTGCATAATCAACTGTGGGACATATTTAGTTTCTCCTGGGATACTAACAGATTGTTTGCAGCAATTCAAATGCAGTTTTTAGTGACAAAGATATAAATTTATAAAAAAAACTTTATCAGCAAAGTCATCTCTAGTAGAAGATGTAGGTTTTTGCCCACATGCAAGATTCAGAAAAACCAGGTATGTACTCAGAGATGAAAGAAAGACAATGTTTATTTTTGTTTTAGCCACAGATGCTTAATTGTTATATAGGCTGCATCTTTCATCTCAATAAATATAAAAGTTAATTTTTAAAAGGTAGATGAAGCATCATGATTGTTTTATAAATATAAATCACAAATACTACAATGCTTTTTATTCCAGTTAAAATCCTATATGCATGAAAAATAAATTCTGTGGTAGCAATGAAGATTTCATGAAATATTTATGAGTGAATTAGTTTTTGTGGACACTATCAAAACATAAGAGCTATGTAAATTAGGCAACATAATAGTTAAAAATATGCGTGTGCATTTAATTTTCTGAAAAATACAAGGTTTCCCAAAATTCCACCATGAGTCAGCTTCAATATATATAGTCTGTCACTGTGTTCAAAGTATAGTACCTATGCTTAGAAAACTATGAAATGTGTTTAGCTTTATTTAGAATTGTAAACTTTACAACTTAACAATTCCAAGGGATTCTGTCTTGATAATCCCTTAATTTATAGAGTTCTTTAAGCTTTTTCATTAAGAATAAAAAGGTAGCTAGGGAGATGGCTTAAGACATACAGACAATTGCTCTGCCTGCATGAGGACTTGAGTTTGAAAATATAGCATTAAAGTAAAAAGCTGGGCATGGCTGTGTATAGCTGTAACCCCAGCATTGAAAATCAGAAGACAGGTGGATCCTGATAGGAGACTATCAGTGAGTCTAGGAGATACAGTGAGTGTCCTATTTAATTGGAGACCCTGTGTCAAAGCAGTAAAGGGACAATCTGTGAATCAAGATGTGCAGCATCCTATTCTGGCATCCCTTGGGATGTACCATGTATATGTACCTCCTACCTCTCCACACAAAGGATCAAATGGTGCCATGATACTTCTGCTTGAGGAATTGTTATCATTGGGTTGAGTCATATAACATTGGTAATAGTTCTAATATAGTACTACTATATTTGCCTTTTTTATTGTAATTACTTTTATGTTGCTCTGATAAGACACTGTAACCATGGCAAATAGTAATAGAAATTATCATGGTGGGAAGAATGGCAGCAGGCAGGCAGGCAAGACATGGAAACTTGCATTCTTATCCATAAACAGGAAGTAGGTGGGTGGGTAGAGCTAATTAGGAATGGTGTCAGCTTTTAAAACATCAAAGCTCACTTCCAGGGACACACCTTCACCAACAAGGTCCCATCTCCTAAACCTTCCCAAACAGCTCTAGCAACTGGCAACTGGGGACCAAGTATTCAAACCTCCTATGAGGGCCTTTTTTAAAAAAAAAAAAAAAAAAAAAAAAAAAAACAATATTTGATACTTAGTATATACTAAGTTAAAACTATGCTAGTAAGCATAGCAAGTTCAGTTGTGGGTACTATATTGCCATTGTAGATTCAAAAGATATGGAATAGCCTAGCACAGAAAAAAATCATTCATAAATGAGATATGAAACTATCAGATACAGGAGAGTTTATTTAGTCTGATTATAAAGATGCTAAGAGTTTGGAATATTCATGCTAAAATTATTTTGGAAAAATATACAATAGTGAAGTAGTAATCATAGACATAATATTACATAAAACATTCTCTTATCCAGATGGAAAACATTCTACCTTCCATCAACATATTCCTTATGAACAATTCTTTTTTACCTTTCTTTCAGTACTATTGCTAGTTTTATAATGAATTCCACTCTGCATGCCTCAGTGTCACACACAGCACTTACTAAATTAAGCACTCAAGAAAAAATTTAAAACACATAAATTAAAGTAATATTTTTGTTAAACATTTAAACTTTTGGTAGACTATTGTTTAATAAAACTCTGACTAAAAATTGTGACTTTTTTCATTTTTAACATTTAATAGCACAACCACAGAGAAAACGTGTGCAAGAGATTTGACTTTGATGAATTGATATTTAGAAAATTTTATTCACTGTCTTCAAAATCCTCAATAAAGGAAGCTATGTATAATGAACTATCTTACTTGGCTGACAGTTGGCCTGACATGCCTGGCTTTGGTAATTGTGATGTCGTCTGTGAACACAATGTGAGAAGACACTTGCTCAGTAAGGTTTGCTTTGTGCATTTCTCTCTTATGAGAGAAAAATGACTCAGGAATCACTGGTCTCTCATAGTCTTAAAACTGCCTTGTGGGGATCATGTGCTCTGTAGTTTTTCCTGTCTATGCTAGAATGCTATGATTGAGATTGCTGATAACTGATGAGTCAATCTAAGGAGAACTGACATCTCTGTAAAACAAACTCTTCTAGTTCACAATATGATTTTCATTCAGGATGTTTAACTATTCTTAATAATACTTTGTGGTCCTGTGATTTCTTAAACATCATTGATTAAACTTATTCTTTAGTACTTTATTTTGTGATATAAAAATGACACAGATTTTATATTCAAAATGTGTAATTCTTGTTGAGAATATTAAAACATTGCAGGCTTATTATTTGATTGATTTTAAAAATTTATTTGTAGATTATTTCAATTTTTCTTTGTAGAGCCATATTAGCTATAAATGATAATGGTTTAATTCCTTCTGTCATGGAGTTTGTGTCTATCATCCTTTTTGTTGTTGTTTGCACTGTTAAGAACTTTCAGGAACATGTGTACCCGTGAGGATGCTGGGGATGCTGTATTGAGTCCAAATAATAAACTTTGTACCAAGGAAGATTTTACAGTGGTGATTAGCACATTGGAAGTCTTTGGTAATCAAGTTCTTGGATTAAAATTAGGGCAAAACAAAACTGGCTGTAAATTCAGAATTGTGAAATTTAAGTGATAGAGGTTTATTAAATAGTAATAATGATTATTTTTTTAAAGTAGGGATGAGTAAAATAAAGGATGAGTCTATTGAGAGAGACTGTAGCAGCTATTTTAATGAATGGTCCTGTCTGACAAGTTGCTCCATCAAGGAAAGGAGAGAAGGCCTTTATACGTCTGTATTCACCAGTGACCAACTTCAACTAAAGCGTCAGCTGAAGCTGATTAAATACAAAGCCCCTTGGCACATATTTTTTTCTATGTTTTTTTAAAAAATAAATGTTTTCCTACTATATATTCTGATCACAGTGTCCCCTCCTCCATCTTCTCTCTGAGCCTCCTCACCTCCCTACCCATCCAAGTTCACAACTTCTTTCTTTCTTCCTCTGGAGAACAAACAGATTAAGCATTAAAAATGCAAACAAACCAGAATAATAAAAAGCAAAAAAGAAAAACCTAAACCAAAAGAACAAAGAGAAAGTTCAAGAAACACACACACACACACACACACACACACACACACACACACACACACACACACACACTGGAAATAAGCAAACAACTAGAGAGAAAAATGTGCCCGAACAAATCAATACAAAACTAAAAGTCCACAAAAAAAAAAAAAAATAAATAAAAATCATTGAATTTATTTTGTGTTGGTCATCAACTGCTAGGCATGAGTCCTGCCCTTAAATGTAGCCAATATCCTCAGTGAAACTCCATTGGTGAAAACTAATTTTTCCTTTGCAAGTGGGTGCCAATTGGAGATAGCTTCTTGGTTAGGGATGGGAAACTGTGTCTACTACCCTGCCCCTGGCACTGCAATCCCATCAGAGCCACAGTCTCTATGAGGTTTTTTATTTTATTTTATTTTTAATTTTTTAAAAAGGTCTTTTCCCCCTGCTAACCCATTTTTCCCTATTCCCAGTCCCTCCCAGTCTGCCTTCAGCATCCTCCCACCCCATCCACCATCCCTTCCCCCAAAAGCGCAAAAAATACCAAGGTGGTTCAGCTCGGCATGGCACATCCAGTCCAGGCAGGTCTGATTTTCTCATCACAGTATCAAGGCTGGGTTAGATAATCTTGTGCAGGGAATGGGCTCCACGGGACCAGCCCATTTACAGGAGCACAGCAGGATTCCAGCCCTCGAGTCGCTACATACTGTCCATGTGAATCGACAGTTGCCTAATTTTGGAGGGCCTAGCTCTTTGTCCTATGGTTCCTCAGGGACTGTTCTTGATTCAGTGTGCTCTCCAGAGCTCCAGGCAGCAATGTCTGTGGGACTCCTCCTCATACTCCCTATCCCCTTGTTCATACAGACTCTTCTCGCCCACTCTCCAGCTGTAAGGGGAGCTCAGCCCAGTGCTCATCCATGGATCTCTGCCTCCACCACCATTCATTGTTGGGTGCAGGTTCTGTGATGACACTAGGGGTGGTTATTCATTTGGTTATAGGGGAAGTCCTGCATAAGCATCCCTTCCATTATTTGTTGGGGACCTATTCATTGTTATCCTGTGGGTTCTTGGGGGTTTCCCTAGCACCTGATCTCTTTCCAATGCTGCATTGGCTTCCTCTATCGAGATCTCCATCTCTTTTTCTCCCTCTTCATTGTTCCTCTCACTCAGCCATCTCCTTCTCTCATGACTTGTTCTGAGTGGCACTGTTTCCTTAGTGTCATCCATTCTCTCTGGTTCTGACTCTTTCTTCCACCTCTTCTGCATAGTTCCCTGAGCTTTGATGGGAGGGGTATGATGAAAATATGCCTTTTATATCTGATTGTTACAAATTCTGTTCATTGGCTAGTTGTGCTTCTTTGTTAATTCCCATCTGGAGGAATAACTTCTCTGATGATGGCTGATCTAGGCTGTGGGTATAAAAGACTGTTGTTAGGAGTTATTTTTTTGCTATGTTCCTTTAGCAAAACAATAGTATTTGGTTTTGCCTAGGTCCATGGCTTAGGCAGTCTCAGGTTCTTGGACACTCAGCAATGCCAGCTGTGTGTGCCATCTCCTGGAGTGGGTGTTAAATCCATTCAGAGAGTAGTTGATTCCTCTTACAATGTCTGTGTCACTGTTGCTACAGCACATCATGCAGGCAGGTCACTGCTGTAGGTTCGTATCTGCATTACCATCAGAGTTCCATGCATTACCACAAATACTAGTCAGCAGCAGTAGTCCGAGTTAGTGAGAGGCACTTTTATGAAGGAGTTGTTTAAATGTATAGATAATGAGGGTGGAAATAACACACTTTGTTTCTTATGTAGAATGCATATCAGACATGAAATTAGAAGTGATACTATTTCAGGATCAGTGGGAAGGTCATGGTTGTGGACAAGTATGAGCAAAGTCTAAATGATGCATATGTATGAAATAATGATAATAGAACATATATCTTGTATGCTAAGACAATAAAGAAGAAAATCTATATGTTACTTTGGGTTAAATAATTTAATACTATATGATCATTACTATATAGGGAAATATAAGATTTAATTATTTTACGTTTATTTCTCTCTCTGTGTTTCTGTCTCTCTATGAGTCTCTGTCTTTGTTTCACTTTTTCTGTGTTTGTCTATCTCTGTGTGTGTCTCTCTCTGTGTCTGTCTGTCTGTCTCTCTTTCTAGTGTGTGTGTGCATGCATGTGTGTGTGTGGTGTGTGATGCGTATGTGATATTTATGTGTATTTGTGTTGTGTGTGTGTGTAAGGACAGAGGACCAACTAGAATAGGTTCTCTCCTTCCACATTGTAGGTTCCAGTGATCAAATTTAGTTCAAATTTGGTTACAAGTGCCTTTACCCATGGAGCCATCTCACCAGAATATACAAAATTTGAAAAAGTTGCCCATGTTCTATTCTACTCTCTATTAACAGTAAGTAGCTTTATAAACAGATTTTGTTGTTAATTTTGTTCCTGTTGCCTGAGTTTTAGAGAGGATAGAGTTTTATTCTTTTTTCTTGAGTAACAAATAAATAATCCTGTTTTTCTGAACCTTAGAGCATTTGTGAGAACATATTAACACTGTGACTTTGCCTTTACCCAAAAAATTGTCAAGTCTGTGGGAAGATAGTGTGCATACCATAGCAGGAGAGGAAAAAAATGTGTTCTTGCTTTTTGCTGCCGGAGGGTAAATATCCAAATGATTGATGACTTCAGGAAACAGTAGACACTTGAGACATTGAGAGGTTTCTGTCTCAGTTGAGTCTGTGGAGCCAGAGCTGGAATTAAAGAAGGCTGCAGAGATGAACAGGTTACTGAGAAATCAATGATCTTTAACTCTATTAGAATGGGTAAGGATGGAGTTAGGAAATCACTTAGAAGTTCACTAAAGAAAAAGCTTATATTTGTATCTGCTATAATGAAGAATGTCAAATGTATCAAAGATTGTAATTCATTTTGAAACAGGAAAAATATTGTAAGATAAAGACACAGTTATGGATTTTCTGAATCAGATTCTAGGTCTTCAGAAAATAAAACCAACAAAACTGACAAATAATGAAAAATAAAACAAACAAACAAAAAACTTCACAGAAAAGGTAATCACTGAAGGTCTACAAAATAGGAGGCAATCCTTTCCAGGTGCACATCTGACAAATGGTTAACACCTATAATATACACAGAACTCACAAAGCTAAGGAAGAAATCAAATAACCTATATTTAAATGATGTGAACAAGAATTCCTGAAAAGACGTTGGACTTTGCTGATTAAAACTTGAGTGACTGTGGAGTAATTGGAATGTTGAAGTTTCAGAAGTCCAATTAGAATTTCTCTTGGGGTTCACCTCCAATGAGTCATTCATTCTTTGTCCAATGCTGTGTTAGATCTAACATCCTTATAAGCAGACAAAAAAATGTGGAATGTATTGGTTTAACAAAACCATATTCTCTGTCAATCAAAGGGCTAAAAATGCACTAAGATAGCATCTGAGGTCCATCACTGGAATTTCTCATCTTGTTAATATTTATTGCCTACATAGTGTTACCACCAGTGCATTTTAAAAATACCTTGATGCATAATATTCTCTATTCTGTTACTATAAAACTCCATGAAATTACTTTAGCACTGGAAACTTGGAAGTGGAATAGCTTAAATCTGTTTTTGTGGGCCATGTTCATTAAAATTTTGGTTCTAGAATAAAACCTCTCAGTACTGTAAGTTGACATATTTTTCTTTTCCCGTAGCTAATATTAAAGAATAATTTGAAAAGTAATATTTCTTTTATGATTTCCCTTAGTCTTTAGATTTGTGTATATAGTGTTACAGCTGAACTTGTGATGTCTATTTACCCCTGAAAGTAGGGAGCTGCTAGACTTTGAATTAAAATCTTTTCTTCCTTCTTTCTCTTCCTTCTCTTCTTCTTTCTCCTACTTTTATCGCTCCCTGCTTCCTTCAGTTCCTCACTCTATCCTTCCCTTAATCTATCTCTACATTCCTCCCTCTCTGTTTTCCTTCCTTTTGCAAAAATTCACCAGCAGTTCTACCAAAACCTCCAGGTCCTATTTCACTCCACTATACGTTTAAATTTTTCCCCAAGTCTTGCATTGTGGTTTAATATTTGTATAGCTTCATTTTGCTATGAAGGCTCACAACACACTGTGATCTGCATGAGATCCAATTAGGATGCTAGTTTTTTTTTTTTTTTTTTAACAATTAAGAGCCAGTTGAGAGTTAGCTGATGAATACAAAGGATTTGCTTAACCATGTAAAGCACTCATAGGGCAATACTTACTTGTAAGATTTTTGTCATTTCTGGTTAATATTCATGAGTGGTGATCCATGTAAATGTTCTCTTTTGAAGTTCAAGAAATAGCAATTAAAGGAAAGTTGGGGTATTGTATCTGCAGAAACTGTTTTCTGACAGATTTCATTGTAAAGAACTTTATCCAGAATGAGTGTTCTAACGCCTACTCAATGTACTAGCCAGTAATGCTTTCCCAGAAACTCAGTCTCTGACTGCATTTCCATGCTGCACAACACCTTGAACAAATTCAACAAAGCCCATCTGGTATCACAAAACATTTGCTTGCTTTGAGCAGAGATTTAATATCTATGAGGGGTTAGCATATATAGTCTTGTAGCTGACGATTCTCCATTTCCATCTACTCTAAACATGAGATAATAAGTATATGTTTGGTCACTGTACCCAGTTTTTAACACAGAGATCCAAAACTCATTATGAATTCTAGGATGAACAGGGTCCTAGGATCATTCTGTTGTTAAAATGTTTTGTCTTGGTTCTTGTTTCTTTACACAGAAGTTTCTAAGATTCTTTCTGTCTAGAGTGATGTCTGTCTAGAAAATGAATGACTGTGGGTTGAGAGCCTCCAAAGTATCCTCACCTTGTGGAATGATCACTGAAAAGACTACGGATGAACTAGGAGGTTACAGCTTTTAGCCCTTTACAAAGACCTGTAGGGAATGGAGAGGGCTGAAGACAAACCACTTTCAGTCAGTTATTTAACCAGGCATGCCTCTATAAAATTCGTGATAAATTAAACCTGTAACAAAGCTCAAATATGGGATCATACATCCATGGTGTGTTTGTGCTGGAAGGCAGTAGTCTTTAATTCCACAAGACAAAAGCTTCTGAGTAAGACCTATCTTGACCTCATTCTGTATATCTGTTTATTTGTTTATTCATTTGATTGGTTTATAATGTCTTTCATAATAAGCCAGTAAATATAAGTAAAATATATCACTGAGTTCTGTGAACTATTATTAAAAATTATCAAGGAGAAAATAGGGTCATATGACTCCTTACTTCGTAGCCAAGTCAGAGACAGATATATAAATAACCCTGGGACTTGCTGCTTGCAACTGGGTCTGGAATAGATCCCAGATGTGTGTGACCAAGACTGCAATGTCTGAAGTCTATAAAAACTTTAGAAGGCTGGTATAATAATTGGATTAAATGATAGGACACAATTAATGGCCAAAATGTTGAAAAACTGGTTGTTGGATGAAAGACCCAAACATCCAGTGTTATAACTTTTGTGACTAAACAGTTTTATCACTTAGTTGGATATATAAAAACATATAGAAAAAAAACTTTGAATAAAAGCAAATGAAAACCATAGAGACTAGAACGATCCAGAATGTTTAATGCAGGTTGCCTAGTTTTAAAAATAATTTCTCTTCCAAGGCAAAAATGGTTTTCAATTAGTGCCTAAACACTAATATGAGTTTAGATGTTATAACACAGTGCAGAGTTTCTTGACTGAAGTGGGTAGTATATTGCAGAATGCTGATTAAAGGTCTGGGAGAGTGAGATATTTATTTTAGGAAAAATAAAATTACTGGACCCAGGCAAGATTTGAGGCAGCAATTCAACAATTTCAAGAGTGTATTGTTAAAAGAAATGGGCTCTTCGGATTTAAATTTTAGGGTCCTGGTTGTCATCTAACTACCAACCCAGGTTGGCAATTGAATAAATGAGCTCAGGAGGAATGTTTTAAGAACATAGAGAAGAAAATGAAGATGCCAAAGGAGCAGAAAATAAAATACCAGATGGAGACCAAAGAAGACAGCATGTGAGAGAGTGGATGGAAGATAAGTCTAAATCTCAAGAGGGATCTTAGGAGGCTTTGGGTTGATAGACTTTGGAAATACTCTCATACAGAAAGAATCAGCCTGAAGCTCGGAGGGGTTAAGGTTAGGGTTAGGGTTAGTTACATATAACTGCTAATGTGGGCTAGTTTAAGCTTAGATGTAGAATTCTTAGAAGCACGCATTAGATTTCCACACCTTATATAAAATGAAAATTTAAAAAATCACATGTGTGATATTTTAAAATAAATACTATGTTAAAATAATACACTGGTAGGTTGTATTAAATAAAATCTACTATTTAAACAAATGCCACGTAGCCTCTCTTACATTAAAAATATACTTGTTAGAAATTTTGAAATTGCCTCTTTGGGTTGCTTAATCTTTCTTTTGGATAATACTAACCTAAAACTTGAAAACCCCTGTTATCACTATCTGTTTTCCTAAACAGTATATTTTGCTCTGTGATTTAACAAGAACACACCCTGGGCTTTGGAATGCATGCCTCTCCCTTTCGTGCACCTGATCATTACAGATGTACTACACACAGATCACATAGATATTCCACTGCAAGGCGTCCTTCTCCTCCCAACATGTCATACTCTGTTGACTCTACGGAGCTAATCCTTTTTAAACTTTTTGTTTCAGAAGTTTTTCCTAGATGTCTTCATCTCTGCTCACATCTCACTATTATTTCCTAATTCCAGAAAGTAATTGTGCCTGGAGAAGTCAATGAAAGGGAGTATTTGTGCTTAATCTTCAATGATTATAGAATGGTAAGAAGATAAAAGAGAAGGAGAGCAGGCCTAACATTGAGTTCCTTTCTCCCTTTGTGTATTCTCCATAAAACAGGATAGGGTGTATCCTGGGATATGTCCAGTAAGTCTGTGTGGCTGTTGAACCTTATGGGCCCTTAGTCTAGACAGGACTTAGAAACAAGGTTTCCTTTTGAGAAAGCATGTGCCCATCTTTCAGTGATGCAGGCAATCACCACACTAACTTGTTTCTTGTAACATGAAGACAACAGATCACCCATTCTGACAGTTTGAGCTTCTATGATAGTTACACCAGGGTGGCAAAATACTAGACTTTTTTATACTTTATAGAATGTCTTAAGCAATTACATTTTGTGTGTCCTTGGCTTTATCTTACATGTGATACAATTTTTCTTAAAGGACAAAAGAGAAATAAAAAAGCTTCAAAACAAATTCTATTCTCTGCTCCAGTGCCTGTATCTCTTAAGGCAGACAAACAATTCCCTTTATAGATATTCTGGAGATAACTCTCTGTCCCCCTTCCCACTCTTGTACTTTCCAGTTTTCTCTTTCTTATTTCCTGTCTCCAACCCCCATCAAGCAACATTAAGACAGAAGGAAAAATGATACTATTTGGATATAAAAATAGAATTTATAAAGTGAAAAATAAAAATCAATAAATACATAAACAGCAAACCACTCAGCTGTCTCCATGCAAGTTGCCATCCTTCAGTCCACTCTGGCACGTGAATTCTTCTCACTCCTTCCCTAATCACACATTTTTAGCAACTTAACATTTAGATTTCCCAGAAAGGGCCGCTCAGCCACCAGAGGCCCAGATGCTTGCACAGTTGCTCCAAGCACTTCAACAAGTTCTTGCATGAAAACACCATTTGATCTTTGGAGCCTCCTCGTGGGGACAAACAGTGCCTTCTGAAGGATCAGAAGTTCTTGCTTCTAGAACATGTAATCCTCCTTAACAGGAGGAGGAGTGTCTACTTAAAATACCTGTGGAGACTCAAACAGTGATGTGCTAAATTCAGCTGAGCTGCATGAATCCCAGGTGCAAGGAAACTGAGAATGGCATATTATCAAACCGTAGATAAACAGTTTCTCACAATGAAAAGTAAATTAAAAAAATAAAGTCTTTAACAAATCAACCAATGAAAGTATGTAAGGCAAACATGAGATTGGGCTGAAGCATTTTATCAGGATCTCTTCAAGGTAACTGCAGGTGTCCTCAGCTTACCCACTGTGTACATTCTCATGGCTTTATGGAAGAGAAATATTACATTACATTTGTCATATATCCAGTAGTATTTCTGTATACATATATTTATGTTTTGTAGGAAATGTCAGTAAATTGATATAAAGTAACACAAGTTAGAATTAAAATACAGAAATTAATTTTAAATGGGCAACAAAATACTTTTTTCCCCACAAAACTATGTGTTTTTATCATTATATTTTTCCTCATTATCTTAGTTTACCATTTTCCATGCATTTGTACTGTTGACAAATGTGTGTTTCTTATGTCACTTTTTAAGATCAAATGGCACTGTCAAGTGACTTTTCTCTAACGGTTGGATATTATGAGTTCAGTTGACTGTGAATATATTTTAGAATGTAAAGATTTGTAGTTATAAGATATGTTATACCTCTTGAGAAACAGGCTGGACATTAATAAAGAGAATTATACTTTATTTATTTTGAGTTGGAAACAAGATACAAGATCAACTCCTTCATATATAGTAACGTATGAAAATACAACATAGCCACAGAGCCCTGGATTTAGACTGTTTGGGGGAGCTGTCCTGTTGGAGGCACAGTGCCCTATCTATCTGTCTGTTCTCATGTTTTAGGAGTCATTGAATAGTCACAGTCTGAATATCTGAATTGTGCTCTCGGGTAGAGTTAATCACCCCAAGAGACACCTGGTTAGCACCTTATTAGGTCTAAGTTACGGAAGCTGTCACCTGGTCTGTTGCACTTTGGTAGTGATTTTCTTCCTTATTCCCTTCAGTGTTTTATGGCATTTCCTGCACGACTTTTTTTCCTCACAGGTCAAATTCCTGTTTCTGTGGTCCAGCTGCACCTGGTCAGTACCCATCTTGTATAGGCTCTGGCCAGTACCTGTCTTGTATAGGCTCTGATCAGTACCTATATTCTGTAGGCTCTGGTCAGTACCTGTACTGTGTAGGTTCTGGTCAGTACCTACCTTGTTGATCTGGAACTGCCACTTCTGTCTGTCTCTCCAGTAACTATGAGTGCTAGCTACTTCCTGCTTGTGAAAAAACTGGGAGGTCCCCCATCTCCTCTTTTCTTCTCCTTCCTCAGTTCATGCAGGATAATAAATGCTGGCTCCTGTCTAGACCCTCTAACAAGGTAGATGTGTTTATTTCTGGACTGCTTAGCCTCAAAAATGGCTACCATTTCCAAGATTTGCCTCAATGAACATTTATCGCCAATAACACTATGTAACTAGAAATAACTGGCTGTCTTCTATCAGGGATGGTACAGTTTTCTGATGTATATTCTTTCCCTAATGCCTTTCCCTTTGGATTAAGCAAAAGATTGGGCTTTAGTTGAGCCACATTCTTGCTTTGTTCTTTTTGTCTTCCCTGCTTTTCTTTTCTGTAAGAAATTCTGCCCAAGAGGAAACACTCAGATGTCCACAAATCCTTGCCTCAAGCTGTCATTTCTAAGTGGGCTGTGTAACCAAATCTATGTTTTTCAAGATGTAGTCATTTTCTTGGCAGCATCCTGAATGATGATGGCGACTCTCAGCATCTTGCTTCCTAGAAAAAACCCAAGTGCACAAACAACCACCATGACAACACAGCACAATGTCTTGTTTATTTGGGAAGGCATCCAGCACAATATATTCCTTTCTAATTCTGGTTAATTTCAAAATATCTTCCTGGATTGAGGGTAAAAGGTATTAGGTGCCTTAGCTTCACAATTAATTTACTATATAAAACTGGATCAATAAAGATTTTGAGGCTCAGAAGAATGAGTTTTCTGTTATCCTACATCCTATTATTATATTATGGATATATTATGAATCAGCCAGGCAGAGAATTATTTTAAAGGAAGAATTAACACCATGGATTAAAAAATTCTTTCACATTGCACTTCTGTCTGAGGTAAATGATCCTTCCCTGACACATATTGAGAGACCTTAGGTCTTAGGCAGAAACTGTAGAGATCAACATGAAACTGGGCATTTTAAAGGTTAACTGCACCCTCAACACTATATTCTCTCTGTACTACAGGAGGGATGACCAGCAGTGAAGTTCTAAGGAGTCCTGGGCTCCTGGGTGATGGCCATTCTTCTGAGAGTGGTCAGTTCTCCCTCGGGATTCCACACTTCAGTCTGTCTCCTATCAACTGTAAAAGGGTAGCCTCCGATTTCCTCCTCACAGTCTAGTGGTTACTGTAGCTCTCTCGGTTTTCACTGCAGGCTCCTTCTTTGAAATATGAAGTCTTAATAGGTCCCCTTCAAACCACAGTATCCTGTCACTCCAGAGTTTACTCTATCAGCTCTCTGGCATCACCAGCTTCATAAGCAGTTATGCCTGGTGACTGCTTCATTTCTTGCAGTTCGTCAGCAATTTGTCATTTTACTGTCTTCCTTACCCTTTCTTGGGCTTTATGGCACATGGTGCTCGAGGATAGAAAGCATCATACTGTAGGAACTGGAATGCCTCTGTTTATTGATAATCTCATTGCATATAACATTTTCTGTTTTTTGTGCCCACCAAGCTATGTCAATCTTCACATCTACACGTCTTCTTCTCAGCTCTTTTCCCCAGAAGGCTTATTATCGTTTGAGAAAGTAAACATTTACTAGCTCACTGTGAACACCTAGGATTTTTCTTAGAAACTCAAAACCATTAAATATACACCCTCACTTATAGAAAAAGAAACAGAAATTAAAAACCAACTTTCCTATGATCCTCTTAGAACTTGGATTGTGATTTGTACTTGTGATGTGGTAAACAGTTAATGTATCTAGTTCATGTCTCACTGTTCTTACTATTAATCTTCATATTGTACTATATAAACTTAAATATCTATTTATACTACTAGATTATGAGTTTCTTCAGGATAGGAATGTTTTCTTAGCTGTTTTTTTGTCCCTTGCACTGGCAATATTTGTAATACAGAAATCCCACCTATACCTCCTTACTAGGTATTTGTCATTAAGCTCTCTGTTAAATCAATTACAGCAAATACATCTTCACACAGTGTACACAATTCCCACAATAGTCAGTATGAATGGGGGAAAATGAGGTAAAAATAAATACCATGGTATCTTGGATTTATTTTTATGCCATAAAAAGTAGTATTAGATATAGATGGACATTTCTCTCCCATAAGCCTCTCTCAAGTTATCAACATAGAGACTTAAAGTAATTACAAATGCTTAGCTGATAGCTTAAGCTTGGTATTAGCTAACTCTTACATTTTAAATCAACCCATATTCTTTATGCTCTGACACATGGTGGTACCTTTATTAGCATCACACGTTCATCTCCTGTTTCCTCTGCATCTGCTGGTATCTCTAGACTCCACCTTTCTTCATCCCAGTATTCTCCTTGTCAGGCTTTCCTGATTAATCTTATTCTGTTCAGCAATTAGCAGTCAACTTGTTTATTAAGGCAATCATGGGGACATATATATACACAGCATAAAGGAATATTCCATAGCAATTAGATAAATGGATACTTAAGTAAGAAAACCAGCAATATGACAAGTACAAGTGTACATCATGGCAACCCAATGAATTCTGAATTAATTTTCTACAAAATGATTTTTAGATAATTATTTTAGTTCAAATTTAATTTCTTGTATTAAAAAGCAACTGAATCCATGATTACTACCCTAGAAAATGAATGATATGAGAACCCTACACTTATTCACATATTATCTTTGATGTCTGTTGGTGAAATAGAGTATATCCAATTGTATACTGATTCAAGGTCTTATTCTCCAAACAGCCTCGTCTTCTCTCTGATCTGCAGTGTATTTGAGTGGCTGGCCTCTTTTCTGAATACTCTGCTTTGTCCTTTCTTCTTTGTGCAATTATAGTCAAATCAGACTCTCTCATAATTGTTTTTTGTTCGTTTGTATTTTTGAACAGATGCTCACTCTACAGACAAAGCTAGCTTGGAAATAACAGATATCAGCCTGCCTCTGTTTCCTGCATAATAGAATTAAAGGCTTGTGCTCCCATGCCAGGCAAAACAATTCTCTCTCTCTATCTTGCTCCTTTTACTTACTAGCTATCTCCTAATAATGTGTAGTCTTTTGAATAATGATGGTCCCAATGAGATCCTGAGGGGGATTAGGAAGTGTGGCCTTATGGGAAAAGGTGTGTCACTGGGGGTGGGCTTTGATATTTCAAAAGCCTAAACCAGGCCCACTGTCCCTTTCTGCTTCCTGAAGAACCAGATGTAGTACTCTCTCTGCTACTTCTCCAGGATGTTGTATACCTGTGTGCTGTCATGCTTCCTGCCATGATGATAAACCTCTAAAACTGTAAGCAAGCCCGAATTAAATGCCTTCTTTATATGAATTGATGTAGTCATGGAGTCTCTTCATAGCAATAGAATATGAGCTAAGACACCATGTTAGACACCATATACAAACATGCCTGTAGCCCTCCACAGATACATATTATGCAGAGTTTAGAAGCATAACCACTCCACATGAAAATGTCCCAGACACTTTTTAGATTGAAATATCAATGACATCTCAACTTTCTAACTTTAGGATTCCCCAGGACTCTTTAACAACTGTTCTTCAAACATATGACTGTTTTCATTGCTGTTAAAGAATCCCAGTGCAAACTCTTACTTTGCCTCAAGCTTTTAAAGAAATCTGGAGAAGAAAATTCTTGTTTCCTCTCACTGTAGGACTCAGCATTCCTGGCTATACATGAAAAACAAATGAACAAGCACAGAATTGGGCAGTAGTGATATAAAAATAAATGCATTGTTACAAATATTCTAGGAAAGACAAGTCAGAGCCAGGGTGAGATAGTACCCCCCCAACATGGATGAGACCTGGAGTTCAATCTTTATCACTGTCACATAGTTATTTGTTTCTTGAAACCTAAAAAATAATCATCCTTACTGAGTTGGTACTGAGTACAAAATTTTAGAGAGGGCGTCTATGCATATAGCAGCTTAGGTAAATGAACAATAGAGTGGACATACTATAGTATATAAAGTCTGACTAGCCATCATTCTTTGAGAAGTCACAGAGAACTTAGCACTAACATTGCAATATGCTAGTGATTGGCACTTTAGTACTACTAAGAAACTCAGTAGTGTTTTTTGACATGAGACTGTGCTAATGGCAGATGCCTTATAGCAACAAGGATAACTGCATCCTAATATGAATAAAGGTACATGGTCATCATAGGTAGATATAATATTATCAAGGGTGACAACCAGAGACCTGGACAGTGAATAGTTACGCATCTGATAAATAAAACATGCCACTCTAGGGACAAGATAACAAGGCAGGACAAAACAACACTTGCAATGTGTACTCTTAACCCTCCTCTACAAAAACAAACCAACCAAGCAAACAAACAAAAACAAAAAACCTCAAACTATCAGGGTTTGGAGTTAGTTCACCTGGTAAAGTACTTGCTCCATAAAGATGGAAAAATGAATTAACTCCCCAGAACTCACCTTAGAATATTAAGGTATTATTATTGTTATTAATATTATTTTCTTGTAATCCCAGAAATAGTGAAATAGAGACAGAAAAGTCTTTCGAGATCACTAGCTGGACTAGTATCCTCACTGAGCCTCAAGACAATGAGAGACTGTATTGAAAAATGACAATTGAAGTTGACCGCTGACCTCTACATGAATGTACACACCCATGCATATGCACCTGCATACATATGGGAAAGAGAGAGAGAGAGAGAGAAAAGAAGAAGAAGGAAAAGAAGAAGAAGAAGAAGAAGAAGAAGAAGAAGAAGAAGAAGAAGAAGAAGAATCACATTTCAGTGATGATGAGTTGCAAGCCTGAAGCTGTCTTAGTAAGAAGTCACTTTTGCTGTTATTCTGTTTTGGCATATTTTCAAACCAGAGCCAGTTTTCTGGCCCAAAAGTTATTGACTGAAGGAGAAACGGATTCTTCATGAAGAAGAACCCTACAAGTTGATGCAGTAAATGATTCTGTCAGTTTTTCTTCAAAGTTGATTTAGACAAACTTATACTTACAAAGAAAGACAAGATAGGTATTTTTGTGATGTTTGTCCCTGGAATCTGAGTTAACATTAACGTCCAGGGATATGAATATTACAGTGATCTTGATGTTAGATCAGGGGTATCAAGATGTTTAAACATTCTATCCTATTACAGGGCTGATTTCTACAATAGAAACAGGTACTCAATGGAAAACTCATCAGTACCTAAATGACCATTTAGTAAGTATGCAAGGCACTTGTACAAACCTCAATGTTGAGTGTCAGTTCTGTGGTGAAAAATGGTATGTAAGTAAAATGGTTGTAGATACTGGCCATACTACCAATACAATAATAATATTATTACACACAGAGAAGACATAGATTCATATTCTCTGAACAAAAAAAGATTTTAGTGGCAAAAAAACACTGTGAAGAATCCTGCTTAGCACCACTCCCAAGCCTTTCCATAGACTGCATGGCTACAGTCTTGCCTTTCTTCATTTTTCAGACCTCAGTCTGCAAACAGAAAAACTTAGGTATAATTGGGACCACCTGTCCCTTAATTCAAATTATCATGTCCAAATCAGTTTAAAATACATCTGTATTTTTGTTCACACTAGAATTAATTTGAGGATTAAATTAAATTGTGACATTTTAAGAATCCCTTCGTGTTGAATCCCCTTGCCTGCAATGCTGGGAGCCTCTGAGAGAAAGTTCATGCTGTTTTCATATTCACGTTGCTAAGGTGATTTTGTAAGATGAAAATACGGGCGACTCTCCATTAACTTGTTTACAAAGAATGAATGAATTTCCTCTGAAATGAATGCCCTTCTCCAGTGCAGAGCACTTGAGCTTCAGCCTGTCTGCATCCATCTTGGGAAGGAGCAAAGCTGTTCTCCAGCAAACCGTGAGGCAACTAGAAATTTAAGTAAGAATGCTTTTGGCTATTGATGACATGATGCCACTTCCAGCAGCAATACCTACAATCTGTTATATAGTACCAATTAATTATTTAAGGAGAAGGTATGATAACTGCCATCAGAGTATGTGAAATCAAGAGGAAAACCATCAAATGACAAAGGAAAAATTACCTTGCTTGTTAGGGCAAGCCTTTAATTCTCCATATGTCAAATCATGTAGAAAAACACTCAACTGTCCCTTGCATATACGAGGCTATGAGGAGTGAACTGTTTTTTATTTAATGAAACAAAAAATTCATTATCTAAAATAATTGGAACTTTTTCATGTAACCATGTGGAATGGGCTATGGAGGATATCAGCCTGTTGGTATGAATGAATAACATGAAGAAATAGATAAAGGCTAAAATACTAGGCCACAGGCTTCCTCTATATTTTGCAGAACTTTTCTCAAATCCACAGAATGACCTTCCTCTCAACCACATCAAAAAGGAGAAATCACTTTCTAGGGGAATCTCTAGATGTCTCTCTTAAGTTCCTTCTGATCCCAAGCTGTTCAAGGCTTGTGATTTGCAGCTTAGGTTTTCTTTTCTCCCTATCTAAGTGGGAGCATAAGGAGTTGCAACCAAGAAGATGTGGGAACAAATCATGAGAGAAGGAGATGACAGAGTGACAGGAACAACAAGGAGGGAGAAAAAAAGAGATGGAGATCTTTTTTTTTAAAAAAAAAAAAATTATTTATTTATTTATTTATTTATTTATTTATTTATTTATTTATTTATTATGTATACAGAAGAGGGTATCAGATGTCATCAAAGATGGTTGTGAGCCACCATGTGGGTTCTGGGAATTGAACTCAGGACCTCTGGAAGAACAGTCAGTGCTCCCAACCTCTGAGCCACCTCTCCAACCCAAGAGATGGAGATCTTAACTGAGGAAGATAATATGGGGTTGGAAAGAGACCAGGTGCTAGGGAAACATCTAAGAACTCACAGGATGTCCCTAGCTAGGTCTCCAACCAATAGTGAAGGTGTTGCCTAGATAGGACTTCCCCTATAATCAAATGAATAGCCACTCTAAGTGCCATCACAGAACTTACAACCAACAATGAATAAAGGTAGAGGCAGGGATACATGGCTGAGCACTGGGCTGAGCTCCCGGTCCAGCTGAGAGCAGAGTAGAAGAGTCTATATGAGTAAAAGGTTAGGGATTATGAGGAAAATTCCCACAGTGATGGCTGGCTGGAGCTCTGGGGAGCTCACTGAATCAAGAACAGCCACTGGGGAATCATCAAGAAAAGAAACTAGGCCCCCCAAGGGTAGGCAAGTGTCCACTGACATGGGCAGAATATGGAATCTTGAGGGGGGGAAACAGATTGTGTTTCTGTGTGTGGACTGGCACTTCAGAGCCCACTCCTTCCAGAGAAACATCTAACCCAGTCTTGATATTAGGATGAGAAAATCAGACTTGCCTGGAGTGGATGCTGACCTGATTCACCTTGGGATTTCTTACCCTTTTTGGGGAGGGGATGCGGGGATGGAGAGGTGGGAAGCTGAAGGCTGACCTGGAGGAATTGGAAAGGGGAAGGGAGGGAGAGCAAAAGGATACATGGATAAAAAAGATTTTATTTTATAAATAATAAAAAAGTACTACAAAAAAAGAGAGAAATCACAATTCACTGCTATTATTTTATGGGGCACCTGAAAAGAGACTAATACTATAGTGTAAGAGAAACTTTCCTATCTTTGATATAAGAGGATTCAGTCTACTGAAGGTCTTATGAGTGTGGACTAAACTGCCTAAGCATTCTACTTTTCATTAGCTAGACAAGGTCAATGATAACATCTGTCTTGTTTCATTGCCTATAATAAAATAATAAAGGTATAAACATCATAATCAACATATTTAATCTAATAATATATGTTCATTGGGTAATTAACCTTATATGAGTATTTGTTGTTATTTTCAACATAAATGTAGCAGTTTGAATTTTTCAATGAATATGCAGAGAAAATTACCCCATTAAATTTGTATGGTCCCTCAATTGCTGTTTCTTGTTAATATCAAAAAAACTGTATTTTGACAAAAATTTCTAGCACTCATTCCCCCTGAACTTTAATTATTTAAATCAATTAAAAGAAAACCATATAGGTAGAAGAACTCTGAATTAACCAAAAATTTAGATTGATATCTTAAATTATTATCTTTGCTAGAAGTTTGTGCATTTTATTATTGACTTAGAATCTACAAAACTCCCAATTTTGACAGCCTATCTCATTCACCTTTTTCCTTTTTAAATGACTCTATCACTGATACTCTTTCTTCTTCTTTCTGTTGTTGAAAGTATTTTTCATATAATATATTGTGATCATTGTTTCTTCTTTCTAGCTCCTCCCAGATCCTTCTTATCTCCCCACCCACCCATACCCATACTTATCTTCTTGCTTTAGAGAACAAACAGATAAATAAAAACAAACATTGCAGAATTCAAGTGAAACCAACCAATGCAAAAAAAAAAAAAAAAAAAAAAAAAAAAAAAAAAAAAAAAAAAAAAAGAAAAAAGAAAAAGCATACCAATTACATACATATGGACACACAGATATACAGGGAAACATAATCAATTCTCTTAAACCAGAGCTTGGCTCTGGATGATTTTTTTTCCCTACAAGATATCGAAACTGCTTCACAAGAGGCCTTAAATGCATCTTGTAGAACAGACTATAATTTGCAGTATAGACTAAAAAATAACTCTGCAAACTATAAAGCCCTCTTATAAATGCAAGGTATAACAACTTTATGGATTTAAAAACAATCCTTACTTCAATATATCAAAAGGGCTAAATAACTGTTCAGACTCAATAATCAGCAGTATCTATAATAAGAGAAGGCAATCTTTGTTGTTTCTTAATTAAGTCTCTTGTAGTGTAAGGAGTGTTGGGAAATTAATTTGTCAGCCTAAATTAATGTGCATTACTTCAACAATTACCTCCAATTTATTTTGGAGAAGTTAAGCAAGTATTGATTTATTTCTCTAGCCTCCTATGAGTAATCTCACTCAAAGTAAACAGCATAAATTATTCAGCCCATTTTGCATGGAAACTAACTTCATGCTGAATGGCAAATGTCAAAGTGCATTATCAGAGATGGCCTGAATTGATTTGATGGTAACTTTAAGTTCTCACAAAACATTATTCAGTATTTAGTTTCTTCCTGCATTATTTTCAGGGAACTACCACATTTTAGTGTTACAAGAAAACTGGAGAGTTATCCAACCCAATCCAGCAGAAGCAAGGAGATAAACACAATTCTGTAATCACAAAATGTTGGCATTTGGCACTTTTATTGATCTTTGTATCAACCAGTGTTTTAAAACATTCAACAATTAAATCTCTTGGTACTTATCTATAATTCAATGTAATTATGACTAAGTTGTGGTTAAGAACTAAACCTCACTGCAACCCAGGAAGAGAGGATGAGGGACTGTAGTACAGGTAGTCAATCTATCAATTATCCAGCAATACCACTATTTGGCATATACCCAATAGATGCACATTCTTACCCCAAATGCATTAGCTAAACTATGTTCATAGCAGCATTATTGATAATAGCTAGAACCTAGAAACAACCTACATGCCCCTCAACTGAAGAATGGATTTAAAAAGGGTGGTACATTTATACAATAAAGTACTACTGAGCAGAAAAAATATGACATCCTGAAATGTTCAGGCAAATGGATGGATCTGGAGAGTATCATTTAAAGTGAAGTAACTCACACCCAGAATATAGACATGGTATGTATTTCTCATAAGTGAATTTTAGACTAAACCAAAAGATAACCAGGCTACAATCCATAACCCCCAAGCAGCTAGGTAACAGGAGGTACCTAAGAGACATATCCATGGAGTCCCATGGAAAGGGGAAATAGAAAAGATTTTCTGAATAAATTGGGATCATAATGGGGGAGATGGTAGGGGGAGGTGGGAAAAAAACATGAGAGAATGGAATGGTTGAGTGGGGGGAGGAACAGAGAGGGAGAACAAAGAAATAGATCTCTTAATAGATGGAGCCATTGCAGGGAGGGGGTGGTTAGAGAGAAATCTGGTGCTAGGGAAACCTCCAAGAACCCACAAGATGATTCCAGCTAGGACTCCAAGCAATAGTAGAGAGGGTACCTAAACTGGATTTACACAATAATCAAATGAATAACCACCTTAATTGCAATCATAGAACCTTCATCTAGCAAGTGATGAAAGCAGACAAAGAGATCCATGCTTAAGCACCTGGTCGAGCTTCCTGCCCAGATGAAGAGAGGGAGGAGAAAGTATATGAGCAAAAGGGATCAGGATCATGATGAGGAGACCCATCGAATGTAAAGGACTGTTGAATGGCAGAAGGGTTTGGGCAGTTTGTGGAGCCTCTTGCAGTAAGACCAGATGAACTAGCATCTTGGAGCCCATTCCCTACAGAGGAACACATTACTCAGCCTTGATACTTGGGGGAGGAAGTTAGTCCTTCCTCACCTGATATGACAGGGGTAAAATTGACTTACCTTGGGAGTCCTGGCCCTCCCTGGGAAATGGATGGGGGTGCAGCTGGAGGAGGACTGGAAGGAGGATAGGGAGGAAGAACAGTGCCAGGTATGGGAAAATTTGAAAAACCATGATAACAACAACAGCAACAACAAGAACTGGTCGTGGTCCATTTCCTCTATTTGTAATTTCTTGAAATCTGCAGTTAATGTGACTTTTGTTTATTTTTCTCATCTATATGTGCTAGGTTTTCTTTATGGTACAACCCTATATTGAGAATCCACAAAGAGATGCTAAAGGGTATTTTTTTTTCTTACTTGCAAATGTCTCTCAATTTAATTCTATTATCTGCAATGTAGAAGATATGCAGAATTTTTAGATATTAATATTAATACTTTAGCTATGCTTATTGTAACATGAAAATTGACTTAAAATAATTTTCATTAGATAAATAATGTTACTTGAAAGGTTCAATAATTTAGTCTGCTGTATTTAGTCTTAAAAAGCTGTTGTAATTAAAAATGGAAATGGAACACTGAGTACCACTTAACATTTAAAAATAATGTGCAGCATATAATGTTTAATTTTTTCCCCCAAAATGACAAAACTCAATAATGTTTTTCTTCTGTTGAATAAACTAATGTTAAAATTCACTGGAAGATCAGAATTTGCAATAGCAAGGTCTTAAGAATAAAACTCCATTGATTAGCCTGAAGTATAGACAAAAGCAAGAATGCTATCAGCAATTGAGTAGATAGAAAAGTCCTAGAAATGACATAATTTTGGAAAGAACCAAATCAGTTGTGTTATAGAATATTTATTTTGATTTTTGTAAGGAATTTTGAGCTTTTAAGATAGGTCAGTTGGATATAACTATCAATTTGGTGATTAAGATTTGTATTTTTATATATAGAATAATATTTACTGTTTATTATTAAATTAGAAGTTTATTTTCTTTCATCTCTTATTAAATATCTTATTTGTATTTAGGAAAATGCGTACTTAAAATGATTAATTTTATTGCTTTTATTTACTAGTTTTAAAAATTTTATGTTAACTACTTATCAACTTGATATGATTTTTACCTACTGTTCTGAATTAGCACACAAGTATATCTTATTTTCATACTTTCTTTGCTGGCATTTTGTTTTAGTACATTGACTTTGACAGAGCAAAAGACACTTTTATCTACTATTTTCCCAAAATATCTACTTATTCAGTAGTCATAAGTCTATGATTGCATTTATTCAAATCCTTCTCTGGATCTTTTGTTAGCTTTCTTAATTGTCTCTTGATTAAATAAAATTTATTCTTTATTAAATCACTCCATAAAGACTCCTGAGTGGTCTTACTATTTGAAGAACAGCTTATTTGATATGACCCTCAGCACAACCTTCCATTAGTTTTAGAAAACACTTCAGTGGCTTCCTGCTTTTCTGCTGCTGACAAGAAGTCAGATGCTAGCCTGATTTTTCCCCCCTATAAACAACATTTGCTTCTGCCTAGAAATCCATAGGGATTTTGTTTCTAACTTTTAAAGTTCAACAATTTTACAGAAAAATGTCTCACAGTTGAGTGTTCTGGGTTGATTTTTTTTTTAAATAAAATAAAGATATATCCACTCAGTATATAAATACACATTTTTTTGACTTTCATGGAGCATATCTTGTACTGTAGCATTAAGTGACAGATTCTGCTCACCGGGAACTGATTATTAGACGACGGGGTAGGAGGCAGGCACCTCTGCTCTGCATTCTGTGTGCTGTGCTATGTCACCAGTTCAAAAATGAGAAAAATAGCTGAAAACTGGGAATCCTACTTAAAAACATCATAGCATATGTTATTTAATATTTGTTATTCAATAATGGGACTATTTTAAAATAGCAAAGACATCTGGGTGTTGAGCAGATGCTATAGAATATGCTTTAGTGAATGTTTACACTGTATCTCCAATAACACTAATAGATCAAATGCTATCTTTCCAACTACTCTATGGATTGATTGCCTTACTTATCTAAGAAACCTATGCATTTGATAATATGGTTTTTTTTTTTCAATCAGAAGTGTAAACTGTGCCCTCATTGTTATGTCTCTCTCCTTTCTGTCAACAGTTATAAAAAGCCATTATGAATTGTTAATGCATAACTAAGGCCAATATGAAATATATTTCCTTAAAGAGAATTTAAAATAACAAAGTTCAGACTAAGTAAACAGGGCTTTATAGCATTTTTAAAGACTAACTATTCACACATATATATGTATATATGTTTATTAATTTTAAAAGCCAGATGATATAGAATTATTGAGCAATAAGCTGAAAAGCTGAGCTTCTAGGAGTCTTGTAGTAGGATTGTGTCTGTTCCTTTGTAGGTAATTGTCCTGATTACTAGTTTAATAAAAATACTGTTTGGCTGAATGCGGACAGAAAGTATGGCCAGACTAAGAGATGCCACTTTGAAGACAACACAGAGGAAAGAAGCTGAAATGCTGCTATAAGAAAAGGTGTCAGAGCTCCCATTGCTTCTGGTTCTGCTCCCAGGACCGAGTGCTGTCTGCAGAATCCCAGCGCACTCTGGAGCAAGGGCAGGTAAACTCTGCCCCTGACCACATCCACAGCTCCTGCTGAGGGAATGTGCACGGCTCCCTGCCACGACCTCGAACTGAGCTAACCAACTACAGGGGTCTCTGAAGGGCAGATTCAGACCCCGCCCAGAGGTGAGAAGGGGACACCAGGCCTCAGCGCCTATATCCCAGCCTGGGAGGGAGAGTTGAGCTCCCATTGCTTTCGGTTCCACTCCCGAGACCAAGTGCTGTCTGCAGAATCCCAGCGCACTCTGGAGCAGGGGCAGGTAAACTCTGCCCCTGACCACATCCACAGCTCCTGCTGAGGGAATTTGCACAGCTACCCACCACGACCTCAAACTGAGCGAACCAACAACTGCAGGGGTCTCTGAAAGACAGAATCAGATCCTGACCAGAGAGGTGACAGGAGGCACACAAACCTGAGTGCCACAACTGACCAGGAACCATCTAATCATGAACCACTGAAGTCATGGGCAAACGTCAGTGCAAAAAATTACATAATAATACAAAGGACAACATGGTAACTCCACAAGAGAGTGGTGATCTTACAAATACAAGACCTGAACTGAGCAATGAAGAGGAAACAGAAGGAAGCAACACCAAAAATTCCTTTTTGATGATCATCGAAGCTCTAAAAGAAGATATGAAAAAAAGCCTTAAAGAAATAGAAGAAGTTACAAACAAAAAATTGGAAGAGATGAACAAATCTATGAAAGAAACATGCCAGGAACTAAAAGCTAAAATAAAAGCTGAAATAAAAGCTGAAATAGAAGCAATAAAAAAGGTGCAAAATGAGGCAAAAATGGAAATAGAAAACATGAAGAAAAAAGCTGGAACTACAGATACAAGCATAACAAACAGAGTTCAAGAGATGGAAGATAGAATCTCTGAAGTGGAAGACTCAGTAGCTCAAATAGATATATCAGTCAAAGAAAATAGTAAAACTAAAAAAGCCATAACTCAAAATGTTCAAGAAATCTGGGACACCATGAAAAGACCTAATTTGAGAATAATAGG